>OY735200.1:65116350-65176350 GCA_963457665.1 Thysanoteuthis rhombus
GCCGGGTGTGCGAAAGTGTAGTTCTACGGGAAGTGGACTGGGATTGTTCAGTGATTTAATTCTTGGTCTGTAATTGTTGAGTCTAATGTTAAATTGCTGCTCAGACTTGCCTATGTACTGTAAATGACATCTACTACATTCTAGAAGGTATATAATGTTTTTGCAACGGCAGTTAGTGCTATGGTATATGTAGTAACTTTCTTTGGTGGTAGAGCTAGTGAAATTGTTGGTATATTTAAGATGGTTGCAATATAAACTATCTTTCGGCGCATGGTTTACAGAATTTAGTGGCTCTAGGGATATTGTTGTGTGATACTTTATTATTTATTATATTGTTACTGCTAATCATGTCTTTGATGTTTAGGGGTCTGCAGTAAGCGATGACTTATAAATATCTAGGTCTCTCTTTCTCGTTACTCAGTATTTAGATGTTTTCGTATCCATCGTAATTCTTAAATATGTTCACTCACATCTATAGAAAGGGGACTATGTATTCGAAATCGACTTTTGACACATAGCAGAAGGGATCTATTTAGCCCTGCATCTTCATCGTGCTCTAATTTGAAAAAAAAACAAAAACAAAACAGAATTGGATACTTTCCGCTCGTTACGTCATGTTTTAGAAGGGGATTCAACTTGATGGCCACTTGAAATTAGTCCACAAAAATACGCATTATATCATAAAGAGAATAAAACGATCCCATTAACTTATTGCATTTTAGTAATTGAAGGTGGAATGGGGACGTATCGTAGGACTTATGTTTTTATATTATTGATCAATTATTCCACCATATACTCGGTTTAAGTAGATATATTTAAAAAACATATCTTTAAAGTGAACTTCATATATATATATATATATATATATATATATGAAGGGAATAATGATATTTGTTTGCCAAATCTATAATCATGTAATGTATCAAGCTTGTAATTTTCATGAAATTGATTTATTCTTCTCGTTGAGTAGAATTTTTTCAACAAAACTGAAACATCGTATTACTTATACATAAATTTGATTTTTTTTAAAGTAATGTTCTTATTCATATCTATAATTATGAAATAAATCAAGATTGTGATTTGTTATGCAGTTAACTTATTTTTCCTTTTATAGAAATGTAACTTGAATTTGTATTTATTTACAAGGTTCTTAAATAGATTGGCTTAGCAAATTCAATTCTAATATGTGTTGTAAGATTTGATCAATGATATCGGCATTTTCCATCGTATAATATCTTATTTTAAAAGTAACTATTTCATACATATATGCACATATATATATATATATATATATATATATATATATATATATATATATATATATATATATATATATATATATATATATATCCAGTGCATCAATACTCAGCATTTTGGCGTTTCTATGTGCAGTGTAATTCTTATTTCGTATTATCAAAGTATTGTCATACATATTCAAACTTGACCAAATTTACATATTCATATCTATATGACTATATATTATAATTTATCTATTTTTGTTCTAATTATCATTTTATAATGTTTTTGTTTAGGTAATCATGAATCGGTGTAATTATTTCTCTTGCATTGATTCGATAATGTCTGAACGTGTCCAGCTGTTCATTGATAGCTTTATGTGGTTTGTATATCATATGTATATTAACCCCCTGTTTCTCCATTCTGTGTATTAAATTTGCGACCTTTTCTATATGTTAATCCGTCTGTAATGTAGTGCTTTCAATCCTAAGATATTCTGACAGAATTGTACCATTAAATAAGTATTGTGGAATATTACTGCATTTCTGAGGCATTTGATTAATAAGGCATATAAACACATTGCGTTTATCGAAACATTTATAAATATCTTAATTCTTATATCCAAGTCATGAAAAGTTACACGCATTCCTTCATGTTCTAGTTTTAATCTAATTCTTTCGGAGGCGTTTCTGTATATTTTTCGAATTCGTCTCTATCATTTGAGCAGCCGCGAACTTTCGAAAAGCGGGCATACTAGTATTCACTAATCTTAATTAAGTCAGGCACAAGGCCACACTTGTGGAGCACTGGACGAGGAACTAATACACTTGAATTAGTACCTTATATAAGGCGAAGATCGTTCAGAATTAGTAAAAAGTGTGAAAATGTTCGTACTAGTATATCTTCTCAAGCTCTCTCACATAAAAAGATAAAACAGGACACATGCGATCTGACCACTGTTGCAACCGTTATCTTAATTTCAAAGTGGTTGGCACAGAAATTTCAGTATTTCAACTGCTAGAGCATATAAGATGTTGATACAATTTCCTAAATCATGTTTAGAAATGTTATCATTTTCAAGTACTTTCAGATGATACTGGAGATTTTGTGAATTCGAATGTCATCTGGCACCAGCGGGGGTCGGACACCTGGAACTGATATCATTTTCAAGTAGCCGAGACTAAGGAAATTTTACCTGTCAACGAAGTTGAAAAGAGGTGAGTTTTTTGGTCGTATCTGTTTGTCTCTTGGTTGGTTCATTCGTCTGTCTACATCATCATCATCCTCATCATCATCAGTCTTTTAGCGTCTGTCGTTGGATATAGACCTTCCCCAGGATTTGCCACACTTCTCTATCATGGGCGTCACGGAGCCTGTACTTCCTGAACTTGTCTAGCTCGTCTCTCCATCTAACATTTTGCCGGCCTCGGTTGCGCATGTGGTCTCGGGGAATCCATGTTGTGAGTCGTGATGTCCATCGATTGTCTGCCATTCTTGCCACATGGCCAGCCCACCGCCATTTGAGATTTTTTATGGATTCTATGATGTCTCTAACTCTTGTCTTTTCCCGGATGTACTGTCTGTCTACACGATATTCCCTAAATTACTGAATGAATTTATACGATATTTTGTGGAAGGTGGGCATACAATTGGGTAAGAAAGAAGTGATTAAATTTTTAGGGTCGATCCAGGTTTTTATTTTTTGATAGATATTTTACAACCCCGTATAGTTTAATTGTCTCTGTTAATGTGATTCACATAGAATAATCCAATGTAACTTGTAGATTATATCAGGACATAGACTAATCCATTATAATTTGTAGGTTATATCAGGGCATAGACTAATCCATTATAATTTGTAGGTTATATCAGGACATAAACTAATCCATTATAACTTGCAGGTTATATCAGGACTCTGACCAGACAGACCACCAGACAAAGATACTGATTGGCCTAAATAGCTTTTTACGTAAGTGTTTAGTATTGATTTCTTTTGTAATTACAATATCATTTTTAAAATAGATGGAAGTAATTATAGAAATAATGATTATACTTATCAGCTGTACACGTGGAAATTCCCCGGATATTTTTTTTAATTCAGTATATTTATATACTATATTCGTACACTCTTGGGTCCATATTAAGTAGCTTCAATATCAAAATAATCAAATAACTTGAGATATATCATTAGACTAAACTTGCAGGGAAAATAGATTAAAAACATATTCTCTATTTATTCCTTGATTGGATGTAAAACATCATTTATAATTTTTTGCTCCGATATATCTCCTATATTATTGCTCCCAAACCCAGACCAGTTTCCTCCCCCGGCAATGAATGAGTAAATCAACAGCGCAGATCGTAATGAAGAATAAATTCTGTGTGAGAATCGAAATCACGGCTCTCTATGCCGGAGGGTGGTTCGGTTAACCCCCCGATCCTTCTTGACACTGACCAACAAGAATCGATGGCAAGCGCAAGTCAAAATCAAACTCCTAAGCCGTATCATAATTTCTTCTGCAAAGATTCTATCATCCGATACCAATATTTGGCTATTATTTACTTTCATTCTAATTTTCATTGCTTTCTATCGCAACTAGACTCAGGCCAGTTTTCCCTTCGGTGGTGAGTGAATGAATTAACAGAGCAGATTCCATTAAAAAGTAAGTTCCTGTCTTGCCTTGTGCTTCGTGAATCAGTGATGATCGCGAGTCCAAATCAAATATTCAAATTCACCCCTTATCACGATCTCTTCTGTACCATCTTTGTTATCAAATGATAGTTCAGGATCGGAAACCCTAATATTCATTTATTTTACTTGATGAATTATTGTCAATTATTAATGATATTTTTTGCTACTTTACACCTTCATCCCAATCTCTTCTGCAAAGATTCTGTCACTCACTACCAATTTTTTGCTACTATTTACTTTCATCTTAATTTTTGTTGCTTTCTATCGCAACAAAAAGCAGGCTGGCTCTCCTTCAACAATTGACAGCAAAAATTAGAATAAAGAATAATTTACCGATGAGAATCGAACTCACGAATAAATAGATTTATTCGCAGCATGCCTTGAAAACATATTTCGAAAAAAAAAAAACTGACTGGGAGGTATTTGGAATAAAAATAGACGGGAGATATGTAAATCAATTGAGATTCGTTTGCATGTGTCAGAGGCATTGGAAGAATTCATAAACATGTTCACTGATCTAAATAGGGAAAGTAAAAAAAGTAGACTTTAAGATGAACTGAATGAAGATAAAAGTAATGTTCAAGGATAAAGTCTCCCAAAAGACCATGAAAATAGAAGGTGGGGCTCTACACGGGGTTTATGAATTAATCTACCTAGGGCAGATTATAAGATTAGAGAAATAAAACGATGCATTACGTTTAGTTGGAAATCGTTTGGTATGAATAGAGATTGAAGAGCATCTGTCCGATGTGCGTCAAGTATACAATGAATGCATAACACTAGCTATAACTGAGGGGTGAGAAATATGGTAATTACTTAGAATAGCAGAGAAGCGGGCATACTAGTATTCACTAGCAATGCTATGGATAAAACCAACAGATAGGAAAAGATCAACATGATCAAAAGATGGAGATGGGCTGGACACTTAGCAAGAAGATATGACAGCAGCTGTCGGAAAAGAATGTTTGGTGTCCATGGGAAAGGCCTTCATCCAGCAGTGGACTTACAGCAGCCTATGATGACAGTGACGCACGCAGAAACAGATGAAAAAATTCACTTCTGCTTCTAAAGGAATTGTAATGGGACACATAGTTTTGGAATCATATTGGATAGAGAAATAAATCCTATTTTGTTTATTCATCTTTTAGATTTTAACGAAGCAAGGGAGTTTGGCCTTAGCACAGCCGCGCTTGTTTTTGTCTTCAGTATTTCTTGAACATCATGTATGAATAATTGTGCGTTTAGGTTACACAGTTCGTGCCAATATGTGTTCATGCAAGATAAGCAACATAAATCTTCCAGAGAAAATGAATTATAAACAGAGAGGAGTACAAAGAAAAAACAAAATATACAAGAAAAATAGAATAAATCTAGAAATGAAGAAATTTAAACAACAGAAAGAGAGAGAGAGAGAGAGAAAGAAAGATACATATGTTGATGAAAGTGACAACTGGAAAGTGAAGGTAAAGACTTGAGAGAAAGCAGATGTTACATCTCAATTTGTTCTATTGTCATGTGAGAATGTTTCGATGCATTTTGACGGGTTTCAGCCATATTTTTTCGGGGGAAAAATTGCAGCGCTTCAGAGAAAATTTTTCTGCTCACGTGTTTGAGGTTGAGGAAAGAAATAAGGATATTTCTGTGTTGTTCAGTTGTTTAATAGGATCGGGAGGGAAGTGCTTGTATCTGTGTAGGGGGAGAGTCAAGTGTAGTCTGAAATAAGAGAGGTCTGTGGGAGGAGGGGTCAGAGGGTGTTTGTTTCCTGTCTCTGTGGTTGTTGGGCTTGTCTTAGATAAGAAGGGACAGCGAGAGGAGGGAGTTGGGACTAAAATGATCAGTTATCAGTAAAGATATAATACCTGCTTTCTCATATTTTTTTCTCACTTTCCAGTTGTCACTCATCAACTTTCTGTTGTCTAACTTCACATCCACAATACAAACACACACGCACACATATATATTATTACATCCCTGGTTTGTATTGTGTGATATATATATATAGAAAGAGAGGCCCCTCCTAAAAGAAAGGAATTGTATAAATCGTGTAAAAAGGGATTGAATTGAAGGATAAAGAGATTTGCGAAAAATAGCAAAACAAAATCAGAGTGAAAGAAAAAAGGACGAATGAGATGATTACAAAAAACAAAGAGAGAGAAAACAAGTGCAAAATAGACTGAGAGAGATAAAGAAAGAAAGGACATCAAGATATATAATTAATAAACAATACTGACGTTAATCGGACAAAAGCAAATATAGCCGAATCGATATGGTGACTTTGTCCAGGAACCCTGCACATATGTTATCTATTGTTATTTAATTGCAACCGCGGTCGAAGGCGAGAAGTCTTTCAGGCACAATTGTCAGACGTGGGCTGTTGCCCAGGGAGCAAAAAAATACCCAAGACTTCGTCGGTGTCCATAATCTAAAAAAAGACAAATGAAAAAGGGGTAGCTAAATCAATTAGGTTGAATCCCTCAATGAAACTCCTGTCTCGCGAAAGTGACTCGGATTTGATATGAATGTCTATTACGGTTTATTTCAATTTATCCTGAAGACCCTTTCATTCTCTCTTTCTCGACGGCTTGAATTAGTCGGGGGATGCTTGAACTCATAGATATAGATACATTACTCCATATATGCAAACCTAAGTATCCGTAAGGATGAAAATAAATATTGCAAATAACGCATAAGTATACAAGTGGGATTAAACAAAGCACTTCCTAGTCTTACTTTCTTCCTTTTTTTAGCTTGAATCCTTAAAACTGATGAAAAATGTTAAAGGTCTTTTAAGGCATTAGAGAATCGGAACTAAATACAATTGCAGACAGTAGCTCCTCCCAAGACGACTGCTCTCCTCTGCATTGTCAAATATGGTGTCCAATACAACACATTTCTCTCAGACAATTTATTTTCCAGTGAACCCAACGCCATCGACATCGATCACGCCTTATAGAAGACAATGATTGAACAGAGTTCTCTGAACTTGCAGCTAGGTCGATCCTATTCACGGCTGGAGATCAGAGTTTAGGTCTGAGCAATTTGGCCTTCACGTGGATAAGTGATGGTCTTCTGCATTCAGAATGTTCAAGTCTCTCCCCTTCTCTCTCTCTATCAGGATTTCATAATCATGGAAAATCCTCCAAATATCTTCGTCAGCTGAGCCAAGTCTTTTTTTTAAAATTATTATATATATATATATATATATATATATATATATATATATATATATATATATATATATATATATATATATATATATATATATATATATATATATATATATATATATATATGTGTGTGTGTGTGTGTGTGTGTGTGTGTGTGTGTGTGTGTTTGTGTGAATGTTGTTTTATTTAAAACGACCTCCTATTGTTACGCAGAGAAAGAAACACTACGCCTAGACGGCGTAAATAGATATAAACAGAAAAATGGGGCTGCTGCAGGTATCGAACCTGCGACCAATAAGTAAGCGTCGCTCTTAACCACTGAGCTAACCAGACCGATGAAAAGGCCAGGGTACAAATAACTGCCTTATATACACCCCTTTCAACCATATCGGCACTGTTTTGTTCCAAACGCCGAATATTGTATCATTAAGAAATGGATATATAATTCTGCAGCAGCCCCATTTTTCTCTAATTGTTTACTTTTATATACGTTGTCAAGGCCGAGTGACTCATTCTCCGTGTAACAACGAGAGGTCGTTTCAAATAATTCAACGCATTCATAAATATTTAGTCGGATTATATATCCACTTCTTCTTCGTCTTCTTGATAATAATAATAATAATAATAATAATAATAATAATAATAATAATATGTAAAATAAAACAACCACATGTTTGGGAAGCCCAACGTAAATGAAATCGAGAAAATAGCTCTTACTACCACTGCACATACTTTTAGAAATTTCTTGTTAATGTGAAAGTATGTACAACACCCAGCATGCATAACTTTTTGTATATACAGAAGTGTGTTTGGGAAAGTATTGTATTGTCTGTATATGTAAAAGCCTTGTCCCTTTTCCCTCTTTCTCTCTCTCTCTCTAAAGCCCGGACTGTCATTACTTACAAGGTTGCCAGGCTTAGGTTTCTTGTTTAGACCCGGCTGATGACTTACATAAACTGAAATCAAAACCACCACCACCCCCTCAACAACAACAACAACAACAACATAATAATAATAATAATAATAATAATAATAATAATAATAATGATAATGATAATAATAATAATAATAATAATACTTTTCTGATGCAAAAGAAGCATTAACTCTGAAAGCAAATGTTCAACTCCGATTTTTATCAGCCAAAGGAAATAAATCAGGAAAAGGTAAATAGTCTCTACTCTTAATCTCATTCTATGATAATGGACAAGATTCGACACAGTGAAGTGTAGAGACGTGGCTTGTAAGATAGTCCCAAGCCTGGCAAGGCAATTGAGAAGGACATGGGAGTGTTGTTACCCGGGATATTGAAGAACACCGAATAGAAAAGATTGTAGGTTATCATAAAAACAAACAACAAGAACAAAAAGAAAAAATGCCAAACGTATTTTGTCTAGCCGATGACTTTATTTATAAGTCAATTGACAGAATATCAGATTAGATATCCATGAGATTTTCTCGGACAATGCTTACGTGGGAAATGTTTGTTATGTTCGCAGAGGCTTGAATGTGTGTATTTGTATGTTAGCGTATATATTTCTTCTTGATATTCAAGCAAAATAAGTCTTAAATAGAATACTCACTCAAGTGCTTAGTCCAAACCTTAGTTAAAGAGAGAAAAGAAAATCATATAAATAATACATTATTTGTCTCTCACTCCCTCTCTCTCAATATATACTAATTTAGCAAGTATAGATATACAGGCTATGTCTACAGCTCCCTGAAGTGATTGAAAACTAAACCAAGAGGCCACGCAAGGGAAATACCTCTGAAGTGCCCTGTAAGGACTTCCACGAGTGAGACTTGGAAAGAACCCCCTTGAAAACGCATCTATAAACATCGCAGAGCATTTCCCTCGTTTATCATCGGAACAAAATGGGCCATAATTTCGAACTGAGAAAGGCTTAATTGGTTAAGAAGGAAACGAATGGGAGAAAAAGATGAACATAATCTGCATTAATATTAGAATGCAGAACAGTTGAACAAAGACCAGGATTTTTCAACACAGCTCCTCACCTATCCAAATTAACACTGATACAACATAAGATATCAATCAGAAAACATGATCATAACCAATTTGAAACAGGATAAACACTTTCTAATTCCTTCATTCAAAAATAACCATACACTCAGTTACTGGTCATTTGATATCACAAAACATGACCATGAAAATCCTATATAACCTTCATTCAATCCTGTTCTCGAATATATGGACCCATTTCTTACTTTGCAGTTTCTTTGAAATTTCAAAGTCTTGGCGTTTGCCCTCACGCGTTATGATATCACTAGACACTTTTACTAGAAACAAACGTCTGTAAAAATGTTTGTGTGCACAAATCATCGAAATAGAAGCAAAGAGATATTTGAATATGTTTGTGACCGTGCATGGTTTTGAACGTGTGACCTGCTTGCTTGGTAATTGTGATGTACAATCTTGGTGTTTTATCAGCAGTAGCAGGCCGTTGTCAGTAAACAGATCTCTTCAAATAACAGAATTTCGCGAATTCGTTTTGGCGAAAATTTAAAACGAATTTTCTTGAAAATTAATCCCATTGAGAACTTTTGCACACATTTTTTTTTCTCAGTAATTAAAAAATTCTGACGAAATGGAGATAAGCTCCAGTATTTAGAGAAATCATTTATTCTAATCCTTTAAACTGGGTTATATTTACAATGTAACTACAATGGTAAACTGGACCGTTACTTTCCATCCGTCATATGTAAGTACACCTACGAAGTATTCGGTTATTTCCATTAGTTCCTTTCAATTGCTTCCATTCTTAGACAATGATATCGGACAATACTTCGTTTTGAGAACGCAAAATTTTCAACCACTACCAAAATTCTCTACGGATTCCCAAAAGGATAAAAAGTATTGTTACACCGGTAATATCCAAAGCAATGGCAATAGATTATAAATCAACTTTTTTTCCCGCACACTCGATGTTAAAAACGACGTACAAAAGTTATCTACCGTTTTTTTTTAACATCATGTGAGTGGGTATGTGGAACTCTACAATCTACAATCGTTATTTAATCCAATTAATCATTTGTATTATTTCAATCACTTTATTCTGCTCTTTTCTGCATCCGTAGTCGGTTTAGACAATAGCTGAAATTTTTGCCCTCACAAAACATAGAATTGCCAAATACTACATAGGATTGAAATATTTTTTCATGAATTTCGTATTATCGGAAACTTGTATCCACACTTCTGCTTTCAGATATTCTAATAACGATCATAGGAGAAGTTGTGCAGACTACGTTGACTTATCCAGAGGTGCATGGGCCTACGCTGGTTTGCACAGGAGTTTGTGCAAATCTATCCGATGGTATGCAATACCCATACCAAGATTTGAACGCACGATCTGCCAATCACTGCACTTGGTACACACCACCCATTTTTCCACCCATATGGTTGTGTTGTGTGACATATATTGAAGAGCATCTTTTGTTTCTGTATTGTGAATTGTGCAATTATCCCTTCCTCGTGAAACGTCAGGATTTCTTCCAACAGCAAATATGTATATAAAAAAAACCGGCAGGGAATCCCAGCATTGACTGGGGAAACGAACTTCAAATTCGACAACTTTGGCGAGGAAATAATGCTCAACTGTATGCGGGAGTAATGCATGGGTCAGCCTGGGTTCTGCAAGAAGGTATTTGATCCCCAGAAAATGCCAGGAATCTTTGCTAGTATATATATAAAATAGAGATAATTGTGTTATCCACGGACAGCTATTACGTTGTATTACAACTCTTCAGTGTGACTATAGACTATTCATTATCCCATCAAGTACCACTAGGTAGGATCGAAACCTTCGCTTCAGACCAAGAGGCTGGCATCTAACCTCTACCCTACTCAGAACTGGATGGTCAGTAAGTTTGAATTTAAGCGATATATTTACTCATGCATAATTCCCCATCCACCAGAATGCTCTCTCTGTATATAAGTGTGTGTGAGTGTGTAATATATAGATACATATGTGTAAAATATATTTAATGTGTGTGTGTGTATATATGTATGTGTGAGTCTTTGTGTGTGCATATTTGTATAACAAATGTGTATATGTTCAGGACAGAAAAGAGTAAGATATGCTGTGGGAATCTACAACGAAAAAAAAAAAAAGAAAAGAAAATGTTCGAACGTCATTTGATTTTCTTGAAGAGAACGCGTTCTTCTGTTCCTTCAACAAGTGGCATTCAAATGTGAAGAAGATGTTGATGACTTCATGGAATAGCGTGTTTCATCTGACAGTGATTAGTGATTTGTGATTTGTTTATACCATTATATGAAGAGTAATTGTCTAATTTCATTCAATTACATACTGTGGCTATATTTTTCTTTGACTTGATAAAATTAATGATGATTTACTCTTCAATTGAATCTTATTTTAAGGATGAAAATATTCCGCTAACATAAGCCTTCATCTCAATAGAATGCTCTCCAGTGCATTTGACTAAGGATTTTCCTAGTTACAATCTCATTTTTGGTTCCTATCCCTATCGTACATAATATATAACTACACAAAATATTCAACAGAAACACATTAAAAGTTAACTGCAGTTGCATAGAATATATCACAACTTATTAAAATAAAATCAACAAAAAATTATAAGCAACATGCAAACATCACCAACAACGAAAGGTAACTGTAAAAGAATATCCACATGCCACTTATAAGGCAATTGCCTCCGATCCAGAATTGTGAACCAATCTACCACCAAATCTAAAGGAAACACAGAAAAACACACATAGAAATAATAGGAAGAACCCGGAAAAACAAAGTTACCATCACAAACTATAATTTACAAGCAAAAACTATGAAAACAACACTATCAAAATGCACGTGAGAACTAAAAAACGTGTATAATATGGAAATTTAAAGAAAAACTGGACCAGCTTACAGTGAGATTTCAACAGGTGTATTCTTTGTCTTCAAGAAAAGTTAGTAATCATAACTTTCCCTGGTCCCAAATGACTCCCAGACTGAAAATCATACCTGAAACAAAATACCAACACGAAAATAGATATCTATTGAACTATGTACCACCAGATAACGATTATACCGATAAAAAAACCCCAAAGTAACAATAAAAAGCCAACTATAGTAGTAGCCAGATGAAATATATAGAAGAATTAAAAAAACTAAAATAAAATTCATCTACTGTTTATTTATCTATACTGAAAAATGACGAAAATTACCTTATTACTTCGAGTTTTCATACACATTGTACCATTTGAATCAACATGAACTTTCCCCGAAAGAAATTGTGTAGATTTGCACAACAACAACAACAACAACAACAACAACAATTATTATTATTATTCCATTTTAAACTATTAAGGTTAACCAATCCGAAATTTAATCTTACTCTATTTATCAGTTCAGCTATATACCGTAAGATTATAACCTTAAGGACTAAAAACTCAATGTAAAGACAAAAAACCTGAATTCAAAACTACACACAACTACAAATGAAACGACGCAACCCGCCAATCTCATTTATTTACTGACTAATGTATAAATTCAATTGCTCCTCACCATATTTGAACCATTTAAAACTTTGCTCCATCTATGTGTTTATCCCACCCAATATAATCCCATTTATCCACTCACTTACATAATGTACCAGAAAGGGCAGGAAACTCGCTCGCTAGGCCCATTATTTGAAAAAAAAAACCCTCATATACCACTATTATTATCATCTTACCCCAAAACTTACCCTTAATTTCCTCATAAGTGCATTCACAACTCTCGATTACAGCAAACAGCACCCCCATCTCCACTGCAAGTTGGCAGAGTCAAACACTCAAACTCATCACTAAATAAACACTCTGAACTTCCCTCTACTCAACCCCAAGCTGATTCCATAAAGCAAAATCCCAATGGTATGTAAATACAAGAGAAAATTAGAGAAAACAGTTGTCGTTTATTGCTATGACATGTGAAACTGATCAGATACAACGAAAATCTATCACTCTTTATACACACACACGCACACACACGCATATATATATATATATATATATATATATATATATATATATATATATATATATATGTGTGTGTGTGAATTATAAATTACGTTATATTAAATAGAAACTTATTCCGTCGGATCAAATATGTTCATTTCTCAAATACAAATATGTGTGTATGAAGTTAATACTTTCGAAAGATCTTGGAATATCTATTGTGTACATGAATATAAATATATATGTGAGAATCCATACAGATTGATCGATGTATATATTGTAATTTTTTAATCATAGGAACTTACCTAGCGCAAGTGTGAATATATATGGGTGTGTTGTGTGTAAGCATTTTTAAAATATTTTAAAAGCATGTTACCACATATAATACACTTATGATTAGGTGTTCGTAAACATACTTATATATCAAGAGTGAAAATCTGTTTGCTTTGGGAAAACATTGTAGCAAAATATTGCGAGCCCAGCACCAGATATATAATCTGCTCGATAAGTTGGTGTCTGTGTTGTCAGCATCACATAAGAATGATCCTGAGCAGCTAGATAGTATTCCTTTTTCTCGAGTCACTCTATACATCAGAGTAGACAAATCTGTACTAATCGTGATTTCACAAGTAGCACCTACTTTCTAGTGAACTGTCGACACTCAACGATTTGTTTATGTGATGCAAATCTTATTTCACTACTTCTCCCCCTTCTCTCTTGATTTCAGTTGATTTAATCTGAGAAATTAGCAGCAGCCAATCATGCATAAACACGTAATAGCCGCCAAGGCAACGATTCAAACAGCCAATGAGAACATGGGAAAGGCCAACCAATGGTATCGCATGCTCCAGTGGGCAATGTTTTCATTTCCGAAATGCAATCCCCGCCATCAACTGGCAGATTGGGTTCAAAATAACACAGCGTCCCAACTTTTTGGTTTATATCGCAGTATTTTTCTTTATTTTTATAAGGACATTAACGGAAGTCTGTTTTTCGTTTGGAAAATTATATATGACTAAGGTTTAATGAATTCGGTATTGTTTTAGTTTCTACCATGTGGAATAACCGCTAATAATTATTATTACAGTTCTAACCCAACTTCACTGGAGCACGTTTCGAGTTCAAAAAAACTTCAAGTCAATCCTGATACTGTAAATATTCATATTTAATATCGAAGAATTCGTAAGGTTGAAACTGGTCTCGGCCAAAAAGTGTCGTTTTGAAATCAGTTTTTTTTTCTTTCTCAAGAGTTAAACTGCACCACCGAAACCCCAGAACTCTTGAATTTGTTCTCTTACCACTGAACCATTGCCCCTTAGACTAATTTATCTCAAGTCGTATTTCCTCGATATTATCCATGCCTTGGATACTCAGGTTGCAAATAAAAACACATGTAGTGAATGAAGTGCCACATTCAATATAACCAGAAGTTGTGCATCTGGCTTGAGGACTGTATGAATCCCAGCAAATATAAACTTGCGCTTAGCCCAGTGAACCGTTTAATAACAAAAATAAAACCAAACAAACAAAACAAACAATAATGCACATTGTACTAAGTAAATTTGGATTTCATTCAGAGTTTGTCCCTTATCATGTGACTGACAAATTCGTCACCGGAAATTGGCCTATTTCATCGAGACACGTGTTAATAGTGGCTTCCTGTAAGGTTTTGTTGCTCAGGAGCGTCGGTCTTCGGAGAAGACGAGATGTAATACAGCGTATAATGGGGGGGGGGGAGTTGTGGTTGGCACCTGGTTTGTGTCAAAGTGTCAGGTTGTAAACACTCATGAGAGCGTTGGTGGCGAGGAAATAAGGTTAACGAACAGATCCACGTGGTTATGCCTCTGTCGAATCCTGGGAAAAACGACAGCATGAAACAAAGAGTTGATTATCAAGAAAACGTGTATGTGAGAGTGGCTGAACGAAAGAGAAAACGGTGAGATCTTTTTTTGGAACTCTCACGCACTTACGGGAATACGTAACGCACTTAGGGGAATATCGTAACTGAATATATTGAGGAGAAACAGACAGTTGGTGCTGTGAGATGGGGGAAGACAAAAGATAATTGAAACGTTAAAAGACGAATAAATAATGAGAATTGGGGGGATGAAGAAGTCGTGGACAGAAACGAAAACGCGAGGAAAGCGTGGCGAGAGAAAAAGAAGAGAAAGTGCAAGAAAGAAGCCAGTGAAAGAGGAAAGTTGATAAAAAGTATGCATTGTGTGTGTGCGTGAGAGAAAGGGAGAGAGAGAGAGAGAGAGAGAGAGAGAGAGAGAAAGAGAAGGGGGTGATAAGATTGAGAAGTATGATAGGTGTAACCAAGAGTCAAAAAGAAAGAAGAAAGAAGAATTTGAAATAAAAACGTGGACCGAAAGAAAAATAGAACCGAATGGAGAGCAAAAAAGACACTAACTAAAAACGAAGTGGGAAGGCTACGTACTTACTAAAGAGAGCTTAGTCTGGCACAAGGCCACATATGTAGGAAATCCAGTGAAGGTTAAACTCACTAAAGCAGACTATGAGACTGGCATGCTAACCATTGCCACACGACAAGAAACTTGGGAGTAGGAGTGAGATAAAAAAAATAGGAAATAAAATGAAGACAGTTAAATATAAACTTTGATGACTGAAAAGATGGAAGTTTCGTCCATTTCATTGATAAAAACTTAATAATTAACTCTTTATTTTCCTCTAAAATTGATTGAAAACACTAATGCATGTGTAGATTGATGTTTCAAGAGGAAGATCTGAATATTCGAAGGTGTTATACCTTCAAACATTCAGATCTTCCTCTTGAAACACTTTTTTTCTGAACATGATTTAAAATGGAAAATTTCCACCAGAAAATCTCTTCGGAACAAAAGTAATGAAATTACTTCAGGGCTGATGTTTCGCACGACGGACAGAAAGTAATGGTCAAGTTTAGCATCATAATTACAACGTTCATAGAGTTCACTTTAATTTTTTTTCTTTAACTGACACTTTTCAATATCAAACGGAGGTCCTATTGACTGGCAGCATTAACAATTTCTTCAGATTTAAAAAAAGTACATTTCTTAGCTTTTACTGGTAAAACGAATCTATGACGGGAGAAAAGAATCTGAATAATTCTCTGTGTAAATAATCTTTTTTCCATTTGTTGTGTTGTGTAAGAAGGAATATATTAAAGAACAGATTGTCGAATGTGTTGTTAAGTTATTTTCCCTGGGCAACAATATACATATACATATGCACACACACACGCATATATATATATATATATATATATATATATATATATATATATATATATGACTGTATATATAAGTGTATGAGTATTTGTGCATTTGCATCTGTGTGTGGGATTTTATTTGCTCCGATATAGACATACTGGAGCCTTCTTGCTTGAAGAAGAGACTGAAAGAACAAAGGTGTGTATTGAAGCTAAAATGAATAGATAAGAGAAAGATTGAATGAATAAAGAGAGACGGACCGTCCTTATAATTTCATTATATCCACCTAGGAGGAAAGAAAAAGGAATTAACGAATGAAAAAAATGACTCATCATTGATCCGTTTTCTACTTCTGAATTCCAAGTTCTATTCTGGGACCCCAATTCGACTTCGTTACCATTTTCGTGGCAGAGAATCCTGACCACCATGATGGCATCCTCTCCCAAGGCATACAAGAATTCCTAAGTAGGTAATTCAATGTATAGATGTCTGAATTAGTTTTTTTTCGGATGCGTTTTGTCCCACACCTTCCCTATTAGGAGTGAATATATCGCATGGAACAGAGAAAAATGGCGTCAGACAGACCTTTACTGCCAGCGGCAACAATGGCGTCCGTGGTGAAGCCGGTCGGTGGAGTAAGCTGTGTAAAGTTATATTCAACTGAAGATAGACACTGTCGGCTCTTCTAACCCTCAGGCGTCAGGCACTTAAAAATGGCAGAACGTTACAAATTTTCTGCTCTGATATGAATATTTTGTTGTATAGAAAGCACATATCGAACAGCAAGAGCCATTTTTTTTTTGTAAAATGATTCTGGAGAGAAATATGTAGGAAAATCTGATACACGGTTTTTCTTTACTTGGTGCTGTTTTTTCTTTATTTTTATGTCTCAACTAGTTAATCCCCGTGAAAGAAAGATTTCACGGATATGTATGAATTTCTATGAGATGTTATTTTTTTCTAAAAAAAAAAAAGAAAAAAAAAGAAAGAAACTATAGAATTGGTTTCTGTGGAGGAATCAAATGGTGAGTAGGAGATATTTTCATAAGCAAAATTGTAAGATTTAAGGAGAAGAGTCCATTGTTGCAGATAGAGAAACGGGAAAAATAACATTATTCCTAGTATGAGTCGATTTAATCCCTTTTCAAAGACAATTTAAAAATATTAAAAATATAGCAGAAATATCTTATCACCCTAGCGGTTTTACTTCAGCAGAAAAAAACGCAGGCTGTGTTTGGTTTTCATGGTAAGGAGGAGGTATTTATGTAAGCAAAATTGTAAGATTTAAGGGGAAGAGTCCATTGTTACGGACAGAGAAGCGGGAAAAATAACATTATTCCTTGTATAAGTAGATTTGATCCCTTTTCAAAGTCAAATTAGGAATGTTGAAAATATAACAGAGATACCTTATCACACCAGCAGTTTTACTTCAGCAGAAAAAAATCGGCGTAGGCTGTGTTTGGTTCTCATAGATAATATTCTGGAGATACGCATCGAGGGTAACGATTTTAGATAATTTTCCAAGACTTGAATACAAATGAACAAAATCAGATAGAAAAAATGAATAATTCATTACATCTGCTTCCCAGTTCTTCCAACAAACATACGTTCCTGGAATTAATTCAAACTCATGAATTCAATAAGCGCTGAGTATAGATCAATATGCCTAGTTTGGTCGGAATTAGTGCAGATATCTGTGATAACACAGCTGTACTTTCAGTCTCTGCCAGTCAATAACTGCATAGCAGAATTTCCCCTCTGTGTTTGCACACTTACGGGCGTGCTGGGGTGTTTGCCGAAATTAAATCGATCAGCGATGAAATTCTGCAATACTTTTAACCAGAAAATTTTGCATAATCTTGCAACGTGTGTGTAAATGCGAGTTGCAATAACCACTCTCTAAAAAGATCGACTTTAAAAATAATTCGGGAAACTCTAAATGCTTTCGGAGCATAAAATATTGAGCAACGAAGGTTTTGTGCTGATAATGCAAGAAAATAAAAATAAAATGCTCGAATGAAGTGATAAGCTGACGAACAATTATGTTATGCTGGATTTAAAATAGAGAACACAGCCGGAAGGTGAACTGATTAGACTCATGTTTAAGTGAGGAAACTTACGTCTATTTTGGTTGATTAATGCTTTTAAGCTAAAATATGCACATAATCAGGAAGTGTCAGAAAAGTAGCTGAGCAGCTGTTTTGGTTGCATTTAAAAAAAGATAGTTTATACATTGTTAACAGAAGAAATTGGTCTAAACTTATAAACATAGCTTAAAACATACAGAACTATTAATTCTACTTACACTCCTCAAGAAGAAAAAAACCTTTAATGATAATTACAAGTCAATTCAATTAGTTTGAACGGTCTACCTAGCTTCCTCTATTTAACTTATTTTTACGGAATAACATCTTTGACATTTAATTTACTTACAAAATATGTTCGCATCTGAAGATTCATGTACTTTAAAAAAATATTTTCATCAATTTCCAGCTCCGTAAGTTGATTCACACACTATTTTTCTCTTTTTTGTTTACACTGAATGAATTTATACTAGTGTTTCACTGGAAGCAAATTCAAACTCACAGCTTACTTGTATTCATACGTGGCGGTTCTCTTTACGGCCGTCAAGATTGACCTCGGACGAATTATAATCGTTAGCTCGGGGTATCAGTTTACGACAACTACGGTTTTGATTAATAGAATTATTACGCAGAGCTTGAAGAAAAATCTTGTCACACATTTCAAAGAAAACATCTTCTTTTGAAAAAAAGTTTATATTTTTATTGCGATATCTCATTGAAAGCTAAGGGAACTCCGCATCGATTGGAAGGTTACTCTACAGTTGAGCATCACAAACTTGACAAACGCAGGACTGAGCGAGTTACGAGTTTCTGAAATCCCCGGGTTTTCGATGTAGCATAGACTACACCTGATTTCAGGCACTACAGGGTCTGATTATCAATACCACAAAGTCACATGGATAGCCCAAAATTTGAGAATGACCTAATATTGATAAAATACTCGTTCCATTTTATGAAATCTCAATAATATATTCTGCAAGCCAAAATTTGACATCTCCGAAATTAAATCAATTGAAATTTTAATCAATGCTTCAGGGTACTTTTTTTTTTTTTTTGAAAGATTGACCTTTTCAAGTTATAAATTATTGATATACCAACACCATAGTCTTGACTGGGTCTCTTCAGAGACAGGCCTGTTTCTAATTTTTGCTATAAGTCCACTTTCTTAAGAATTTTTTTTTTTTGTTTGTTTTCTCTTAGCCCTAGTATTGTCCATAGGACTGTTTGCAGGTCGTTTAGACATCATAAGAAAGAAAAAATACAACCGTCACTAAACACTCCAAGGTGACGCTGGCACGGCCAACAGACTGGTGATGACGTTCAGTTTCTATACGTTAGCTGTTGGCACAAGGTCTTACTCGGGTATCATCGGGTTTTACGACTCCGATCTGAATTTGGTAAGGATCAAAAAAAGAAAAAAAATACTAGTGGTGGACCTGCATACAGACGTGCACACCCATAAAAACACACAGAAATTTGCGAAAACGGGATTATTTAAACTTAATTATTCAATTCTTAAAAAAAAAAACGTCTCTCTGAAGTCCGAGTATCTGATGCTCAAGTAGTTCTCAATTGGTGACGTCTTTAGAGAAAGATGACACAGGAAAATGATGAATGATGATGAAAGAAATAGAGGAAAACGAACAAAAGAATACGTCACCAATTTGACTTGGCTGTTAACATTATAATGTCGTTCCTAACACACTTGAAGAGTCGGTAAAACCTGTGTATGTCGGATTTCATTGATATAGCACCTGTAAGAAAAGACAGATATTTTTTCATGTATGGATGAAATTTGTAAATATATATCGACCAGATAAACTGGACCATTTAAAAGTCCTTTAAATACCCCGAAACTGTATTTTCCATGGCATTCCTTAGCTGCAGGCAATTTGAACCGTACAGATTAGATGAAGTCGAAAATTAAGAATTAAGTCAAGATGAATTAATAGTTGGTGTACACGCACGTGACTTTTGTGATGTTTGAATCTCGATAAGACAGGATTTACAATAAATATTTACGTTATTAAATGCGTATTTATTTAATATATATTTCAATAAAGAAGCCATTTGAGTAAATATGACTGTTTCCTAGAAGTTAATCAAAGATAGAAATAACTCCATCATATTGCAGAATTTTTGTATCGGGCTGATGAAGAAGTACACTTTGGTCACTGCCACGCCGTAGCGATCTTTCAGTTGTCTTCATTCCCATTGCTTTCCTTGTTGGACTTTCTCCCTTTTCTGATACATATCTCTCTCTTTGGAATGGGTGTCAAACACTCATGCCATCTCAACGGGAATCGGATTCCACAACTAAACGTTGGTGTCAGTTCATGACTTTTTTTCGACATGCACCGATAGTAATAGTAGTGGTATTATCTTCATTTTATCAGTGGTCGCAGCATTGCCAATAAATATTTGTTCAACTAATAAGTCTTTAGATTCATTAGTACTATTAGTACATTGAACTTATTATTAGATAAAGACTAGTTAATTATTATAGATATTTTGAGTAGTATTCTTTCATCTTAATTTCAGTTGCTTCTTGTCGCTACTTCTTGGACTGTCATTCCAGGGCCATTATTAAACGGCGCAGATGGGAATTGAAGAATTGGTTTTCGGATAGACTCTAATTCGCATCACTTTTGCCTCAGGAAGTCTGTCAGCGTCACAGCTGCTTCATCAATCAAGTTACGAGAGCCCTCCCCCCCCTTCATAGAAACTCAAATCTAACCGTATGACGTTCGTTCTTTCGTTATTCTTCGAACGCTTGCCACTGCTATCTTAAATGTCTGTTTACGCACTCTCGTAACATTGGTAGTGATGCCATCTTTAAATTATTGATAAAAAGTAACTGAAACAATGATACAAGCGTGAAATTTTGTCTGTTTGTCCTCCAGAGGTTTTTAATCAGATCTGCCCGATTGGTCACTTGAAAATCCAAGATTTTCAGGATGGCTGCAAAATTGGCCACCCAAAGTTGATTTTTTTTTCCGTAATGATGTGTGTAGTTGGCCGATTTGAATGAGCTTGATGCCGATTTATAATGAGTGTTATGATATAATGTGAAATATGTAATGGAAAAGTAACAAAAAAAGATTGTCAACACAACTTTAACGGGAAAGTAGCAAAAATGCCAAAATGATTGTATTGTGAATATGTGAATGTTCTCCTAGCTGCAACTGATCATATGCACAACTGTAAAGTGTTGTGCACGAGATGCTTGAGTGAAAGCAATTGCATTTCTGGTTGCAACTTTTCTTACAGGAGCACTTGGCCAGTTCCTGACAATTGACTGCATTTAGGGGTAGTGTTGACTAACATACCTGTAATGTTTCTCCTTTCTGCGTCCATCCCCAGGCAACAGGACTACTGGTGTTTTGGCTGGAAATAATAGCCTGACCCTAAATGATCCCAGTTTCTAAGCAGCAAGTAGCGTGCTCTCCGTCTGTGTTGGTGGAACCGAGTTGTACGCCCCCCCCCGATTTACTTCGTCCACACCAGTGACTGCACTTGATCTGTTATACGTGAGTATGATTAATTAAAAAAACAAAACAAAAAAAAAAAAACAACAAAAAAAACCAACAAAACCAGATGTCCACGCAGGAATCGAAAATCGGGCATATCAGCTTACAAACCTTTAGTGAACAAACACCAAAGTTCATGCTTGTATTACAATGTGTGCATTTCTCCTCGAATATATATTTCATCAGCTCCATTATTAATGTTATGTCAAAACTGCATAAAAAACGTTAATGATAATTATTACGATTGATGAGTATCGCCCACCAGTTGTACAACTTAATTCATTAATCAAGTATATCGTTGACATAAAAGTACTGCTATGATGAGCGTATTTTATGATTAAGTGACTATCGTTCAGTTTTCGATTATTTACATTTGAAATAATGACTTTATGTAACAATGAGTTTTTGTCTGACTGCATCAATTGTTCTAAATACAATTATTCCTTGTGACTGTTTTCCGTTTTTTGTACATCTTGACCTTTTTATAATCATTTCATTTACACATTATCTGAAACAAATTAATGATCACTTATATACTTTACCAAGTATATTCAATTATTATTCTGGAGAAAGGTCATTAATTGAAGTATAATCTATCAATACTCATTTGAAATGACACATCGTGCTTGTGTAAGTGTTATTCCGTTATTCTAAAATCTATGATAGTCACTAAGCCTAAATGTAAAGACGTTATGACAGGAGTTAGCTGCAATATAATTGTTAAGCAACTTGCTGGCTTTCATGATTTGAAACTGTAAGCATGTCAACCTTCATATGGACAACTGTCGAATTGTTCCGTTCTAGAATCCTTGATAACACGAAATATTTTAATTCATTTTCCTGTATATACTGTTTTTGGAAGTGAGATTATATTCGTTTGCTTTAACTTGTTGTAATGCTGAGCACGCAGTTTTAAGCATAGAAAAATACGCATGTTGGTCTTTGACTTTAGGTTATTTCAATTCATATCTATGATGATAAGTGATTCTGTCTGTATCATCAAAGTAAGTGCGAACAAATAACTATAAATTGATAGCATTTCAAATGGAAAATCATGTTTTGTTGCTTTGTATGCTTATCCTTCTCTCATCACATGTCTATCATAAGTATACTTTTTTACAATTGAAAAAATATTTTATTGCATAAATAGGTTCCTTGTTACAAGAGATAGAAATAATATACAGGCCTGGTTAGTCACTAAAAAGAAACTGCCACGTCGCCATTGTCTTTTGAGAGTATGCTGTGCCTGGAGTGATCAATTAAACAAAATTGAAAAAGGGGTGATCAGCGGATGAATTTATTTCTCACACCTTTAGTTGGACCGTGATCACTAAAAAATCGAAAGCAAGAAAAAAAAAAACAAAAAAAAAAACAAACAAACAAGCGTGAACGCAGCTGGACATTATTTAATCATTCTTGCATAAACTCACGTTGTAGATTGCCCGTCATCCAGCCTATTGGGGGATTTTGAAAGAGGCATAATAAAGAGTAAATATTGAAATGTTTAGTGCCATAAGCACCTTCGGTGCGACCTGTACGCTCGACACATACATAGCCACACAAACGGACTCACTTGAAAACAATAGAAACTTATGTTGTCAGTTTTGGTGATAATTATGGTGGACAGGTTCATATGAATTTCGGTATTATTTCCACAAACAGATTAGAGATGATTTCATGTTTTATATCAGGTAAAGCAAGAGATAACCTTTCTTTTATTAGAATAGATACTAATGACTGTAATCATTGGACTGTGAATGTCCTGCACAAGGGATATATAGCCGTTCAATTCAAAACGTGAAAGAGAATGTTGCAACCAGTGCAACGATTCTTATTGCAATTCATCAAAACTAAAAAAAAATCAACAAAGGGAAAAAGACAGAAACTGAAAACCTTCCCAAATGAGTATCCACGTTAGGAAGATTTATCTTAAGCTTGTAAAGATATTCGACGTCATGAACTTAGGTTTGTGCGTGTGGGGAAAGGGGGCATTTGCCCTTCTCCAGATCAGGCTTTCCCACCGAGGACGAGTGGGATTCAAGACTAGAACTTTATATAGAGGCTGGGGATCAACGTGTTCCTATGAATAGCGATAGCTTAGGACAGGTCGCCGCTAATGCACCCACTAGCTCTTTATCTAACAACTAACATCCGGATATATCTTCTGCCACTCCCCCCCATATCTTTCTGTCTCACCCTCAAGAACATATCTATCCTTTTTGCCCCCATCCCAACCCTGATAAGTGGCAGCGGGTACCCATGGTCACGAACATAAATCAATAACATCAAATGACTGCTTTTTATCGAGAAAAACGTGCGTTGCCTTCCATTGAGAGTGATTCTTGTCTCAGTCTGGCATGTTAAGAAAGTTAGTAAAAGTTGAAGTAAAATACAAGAATTTTATTCCAACTGACGTACGACACGGAAGTAAATGCGGCACGAAAACAGCCGAGATAAAAGTGACTCAACAGAAAACTTCTAAGTAAAGTCCTCCCCCCCCCCCGAAAAAAGTAATGCAACAAATAACTGTGTTTTAGCACGTCAGGCCAAATCCTTCAAAATAAAATTAGATTCGGGCGTCTGTTTTGCAGAATTCCTTTTTCTTGATTCATAGTTCATGAACACTTCCACCTTTGCGTCATTATAGGGTTACTGAATTACGACGTAAAAACTAATCATTTTGTGACGTCATTTTTTAAGTTAGTAAAATGAAATATACCAATATCAAATAGGCTACAAATGCCTTCTTTTTGTTTTCACAAATATTTTGCTTCTCCTTTGCTGCAGACCTTCACTAAAGTAAACCCAGTTTACGTCAAGTCTTTGCATTTGCTGGTATTGAATTTTGCTTTCCAACGTTCTGTGCATCCTCCATCTTCCATTGGTTCTGTCACCTTTAATTTCTGGGATCTTTTTTCTCTTCATAATTGAAGGAATATCCCCATGAATTATTCTTTTCAAAGTTACCTAAAACTCTATTTACACGTTCGGCCACCAGAGGGAAGATATGCATACATTGAATCTTTGATGGTGAAGTATTTTTCTCTTATATCACTCGGCGTTGCTGCCGATAGCTAATTGAACCGACGGTGACAGTCCGTAGAAATTTTCAGTAGCCCCTGAAGATGACCAGTTGCCCACTATCGCTTGTTGTCGGCGTTCTATAAATCTACTCTAATTTTGTTCCCCCTCTGCGCTATCGAGCAAGTGAACTCCCGGTTGACTGTTGAGCAGCAACTTGTTTTCGTTATCGTAAAGCAATGTTTTTAAATTTTGGCCAGATGTAAAACCAAATTTGAAACCAGCCCGTATATATATTTTTTCAATTTTGGATCTAAAATATGAACCCAATGAAGTTTAGCAATATTAGAAATAACACAGATTTTCTGTTTGGAACCGTATAAGTCGATTTTCTGGTCGGTTTTCTGGTGTTTTGTAACTTCTTGAAACATTTTCCAGTCGAGTTTCGTCACAATTAGATTCTTTTTCGATATATTTTTGTGAACAGATTCCTTTATATTCTTGCTAAATATCCTTCAAAAACGCCTTTGATGATTTTTGGATTGATATAATTGTGTGGTTTTATCTGTACATCAGTGATGGCATCTTTACGATATATTCTAATGTCATAATTTCCATTTTGATTATTTGTAAGTTCTATATCAACAAATACAAGGAATTTGTTCTTGCTTTCAGTTTCAATAGTAAATTCAATTTATTCATCTTGTTAGGTTTTGATATCGAGGAATTTCAAAGCAGATGCAGAGTTTATGGAACGAGAATGTGTATCATTAACATTATTTAATAACTGATTGGTTGAATGCCAAGAAGTAGGGCTTCCCTGGTAGATATTTCTCCCTTTTTTGAAGATATGCATCAGAAATTATCACCGTAACTGAGATTCATATAACTCCAGCAATTTTCAATAACTCAGACTTCTCGATTCAAAATAAAATATGACTGACATAAGCATAACTGCACCAATTTGCAGGCTTCCTGTATCGAGAGTTTAGTTCAAGTTTGAATGTCAAAGAAGTTTTTGGAGAATATGTCTAGAATAACTTCAACCGCTATGGATATAGGTGCCGATGGATAAAGGTTTACAACGTCGAAAGGTACTTGTATCTCATCTTTGTCAATGGCCTGGGTTTTTGCTTTATTCGCAAATATTGATAAAACGATGGTTCTCATGGGTTTTTATTTAGTATTGTCTGGATAAGTTCAATAAAGTATTTAGATGTTCAGTAAAATGGTGATCCAATTATGGAAACAACGATTTTCGTAGGATTCTTCTTCTGGAGTTTATAATTCTTCGGCATTCTACATATACGAGGTATAAGATCAAATACAGACTGTTCAGATGTTTATTTCCAAGTTTCCCTTCTTTTCTCATTCCACGTAAAGTTAGTTGAACTTTTTTTGTAATTTGAGACGTTGGATCAAATTTGGTAAAAAAAAAGAGAGGCCTTTATCGATCCGATATACTTTTATATTTGCATTAGATGTTAGTTCCTTCAGAGCTAATTACTGTTTTTTGTCAAGTTTAAGATCACATTGTTTGGATACTTCTTGACGCAAATGTTTTGAAATTTCTATTTTTTTTTTTTCTAATGATATTGCTGATTTTTCAGGATTTGTTACATAAAAACATTTGGAAAAAAGTGAAATTTCCTTACTGGATTAGTGACGAAACAAAAGATTTACAAATTGTATGTAAATTCCCGTGAAAGATTTTTCATAACAAGAAATGCCTGGACATCTCATTATAACAAATTTGCTCGCTATGATTATTCATGAAGATTTTGTGGTCGAGAAAGAGACATTAATTCTGCAAGGGTTCTTTTCGTTTACCATTATCCTTTTCATGATTTCTTTATCCAGAAACGTGCAAAAGAAGATATTCTCATCTGAATTCTGTTAGACGGTTTGTATCAATCATTATGCATGATATGGTCGGACTGTTTTCCTCGTCTACATGTTCATTGATTCACAGCATTTCGGTCGGGCATCCTCCGACCTTCGTTAGGTATTGATGATTGTAGAATGTGGAATCACTTCTAGCTTGAAATCTATTGGAAAAGTTGCTTCTGTTTTGAGTGGTATTTTAAAATCTGATTCCCTAAACATGAAACGAAAACCAAAAGTAAAATTTATATTCCAGATTCGCATACAATGCTGTTTTGTAAACTCACATACATGCACACACCTACACATCTATAGATACCGATAATGAAATACTTGAAATAACTGAAGAACTACTTGGCTATGGTAGATGTTACAAATATAAAAATCCAATAACTGTTTTCTATGAAGTTCAACCTGGCCTGGAAAAGTGCAACTATCAATGGTATTTCAAGTATCTCCTTACTCATGTAGCGCCTTACTCTCCAATTGAGACAAACCTTTTTCATCAACCTGACAAAGGCTCATTGTAAAGGGTGTGAGCCAAATGGTTAGAGGATTGAACTTGATTTTAAGTAGCTGACAATCCAGTATTTCGTGTTGAAGCTCATTTAGAAAAGAACAGAAACTCCACTGAAAAAAACAACACTGGTTTGAAAAAGTCGGTCATACAAATATAAAAGTTTCAATTGCAATATCAACTCTGATATTTGTGAGTTTTCTCTTGTATTTCGTTATTATCATTATTTCGGTCTACCGTTCAAATAATTTGTTGTTTTTTTTTCCAAGAATTTGAACGTTTTATCCAGAGGCAGACGAACAGCAGCATAAACATTCCTGTTTACTTAAACAAACCAGAGTTATTTTATATGCAGCATTTCGGTTTTTCAATTTCTTTTTTCATTTTTGTGTCCCTGTTTTGCTCACGGCAATGCATTGCTTTCCTCGAATTTATAATAAAACTTGTTAATATGCGTGAAAAAAAGTCACGAATGTATTTGAATTTCTATGAAACGATTTTTAACGGGAAAAAAAAGCGAATTTGTTTCAGTTGAAGAATCCATAGTTTCAAATGGTGGGTTGGAGGCATTTTACTCAGCAAAATTTAGAACTCGCAACCCCCCTCTAAATGGAAAAGTTCAGTGTTACAGACGGCGTGCCAAGAAAATTACACTATTCGTTATTAGAGAGGATACATTAATTTAGCATGAGTTTGTATCAGACCATCTAAAAATTGGAAATTATGTTTCTTCCTTTATTTTTCTTTTGAAATACGTCTATCGGGAAGAGTGCAAATTTTTGAAAGCAATCGATAAGAAGTGTTTTCTCTCATCAATCCCTCAGTGGAAGATCCAAGGGTTACGGACAGTTCACTAAAAAAATCACACTGTTCATTATTTGAGAAAATATATTAACTGCATGAGTTTATATTATACCATCTATACAAGGGTCTCCGATGAGGATTGAACCCATTGACGAAGGTCAGTAAAATTAACTTGCTGACCATCGCTATACAACGTGCATCCAGATCAATCTTTTATGCCTGACCATCAATGATGGGAGATCGAAACCACTAACGACTGATTGCAAGATTAGCTTGCTGAAAACTGCTCTACGAGAGTGTTCTTAACCGGTTTTTCATATGATATATTAACAAAGAGTTTTTATTTAATACCTTCAATAGTGGGGATCGAATCCACTAATAACAGCCAGCGTTTCTAGCTAGCTAATCATTGACGTATGTCCTGGGGCATATTTTGTCATATAATCTACTAGTTTATGGCAGAAAAAAATACGGATACCTTTGGATTGAGATGTTTTTTTTTTCTTTCTTTTACTTTTAGAAAAAAAAGCATTTGTTAATAGGAAGAATGCATTGTGGTGAGGTAGCTTAGCTTGGCCAAACAAATGTGCATTTTGCGACGAAAGCATATGATTTGATATACTTAAAGACAGACGCATTCTAAAAAAAGATTTGGATATTGAGCCATCATGAATTTTCAATATGTCGCCCAAGGTAGCTATTTTTCGAAATAGCTGGCAGCGATAATGGTTTTTAGATAGATTTTCTCATCAGCAATGGATATAATATGCTATTTAGGACATAATAAGTTTAATTTATTCAGCATACATAGTTTTTAAGGATAACACATGCAAGTCATTGAAATTTCAAGATGGTCGCTATTTTACAAGAAGGAGGCTATGACACAATCCGATTTCAAAATAAGTCAAAACAAGTAATAACAATAACAACCCAAACCTTAGGTCTATTGCAGAAAAGTCTAATAAAACCCCCTTCACAGTAATAGGCGGCAGTACAGTGTAATGTTTTTTTTTCCACTTGTGTTCCATAATACGATACTTCTAACATTTGCGGGAGACATAACTGTACTGGTCTACATCTGGTTGTAAATATTAGGCGTGTCATTTTACGATGTTCATCATCATTATCATCACTATCATTATCAATATCAACCCTCCACCAACACCGTCATCACAATCATCAATAACATCCCCCACCACCACAATCATCAGCATCATCAAAACCCATAAATAACACCGACACCATCATTAACATTGCCTCCAATGCCATCATCATCACCACTATAATCATTATCAATCAAGAGTGATTGCTAAAATTAAGTTAGGATGCATCTATGGAACGATGATTAGAATTCAAAGCTTATCTCGCAGACTATTACCCTTACACTTGAGCAGGTAAATTCCACGGGACAAAAAGTGAAATCTAGATCAAATCTGCTGTACATAGCTGCAGTGAACGTATTAATTTATGAATTACCAATTAAAAACCCCTAACTTTGAGTACTTTGCACAAAGAGGAAAAATGGCTGACATGAGAGATTTATTGGAAGATATGTTGGAATGCTTTCGGTTGCAAGTTTACAAAATTATATGCTTTCATCACAAAATGCACTCTTCGCCTAAATTTTTCAGTTAAGCTGTCCCACTATTGTTGGAAAGAGTACATAGAAAATATTTTCTTCGGCAAAGTTTTAATTCCCAAGTGGAAGAGTCCAGTGTTACCAATAGCGAATCAAGAAAATCACACTTTATAATTATAAAATTTTGATCCCCTTTTCAAAAGTATAAGCATGGATTTGGAGAAATCTTTGTTTTATATTTTGGGTTGCAGTTTCAAAAATGTTTATTGAATTTTGTGAAATATTTGCCCATTGGAATTGTACACACGTTCTTCTATCGACATTTCGTTTAGCAGTCCCACATTATTACGTGATCTGTATTCGTCCAAGTATATATTTGTTAAGTATGTGTGCCTGTACTTGAGCATTAGTTTTCTATGTCTATGTGCATATAAACGGATGTATATATAAGAGATATATTTACTAATGCTCAAGAGTAAAATGCATCATACAAGAAAATGCAATAGCTACAATCTTTATTCCAAAAACTGAAAATGTGTAAGTGTGTATTCTGCCCAGAAACGCATTCATTTCTCTGTTAGAATAGATAAAGATAAGAGGGAAGAATGTGAGTGTATTTTTAAGCATTTCTTTCCTTTGATGGTAATATTTATGCCCTGCACGAAGAATTAGCTGCCCATTTTCTGCGTTGAAACTGTTAATAAATTTATCATTATGTATGCACCTTGGCCGCTCATTTTATTTTATTTTAATTTTTTTTTGCATCATCTAAGAGGAAATTACTTTTATGCTTGAAGTGTCCATTTCCTCGCTCAGTGGCTTGCATTGCGTACATCACATTCGTCACATCTCGGAATGGAGCCGAGAGCCGACAAAGTGACCATTGAAGCGATTGGGTTCCCTCTCACTGCAATTAACATAAACGCTATCACGGTCATTACTTCCCAGACGGTTTCACTTGATTGAATGTAGGTAGGGAAGGATTCTGCATAATAATTGCTGTATCAATGGGGGAACGGCGACTGCTCGATTTGCATGAAAAGAGACAGAATGAAAAGAAAGAACAGAGTGAAAAGGAAAAGAAAGAAATGAAAAACAAAAAGTATGGTTAAAAAATATATGTATGACTTTCAATTCATTCGCTATGGGTTTAGATTCGCTTTTTCTATTTATCTTATATCTCTAAATATATTCTTAGAGTTAAATGACAGTTTCAGAATAGCGTGTGAGTTACTAATGAAATTTATTTCATTCATTTCAAGTTACGTCAGAGCAAACTGACTTTACCAAGAAAGTATGATGGAGATACAGGAGATGGTGTTTATATAGGGTCCGATTAATGATTAATAATTAAGTGTATAAGTCAGGGTCAGGCCGGGTTGTGTGTGAGGTCATCAGAGGGATACCACACGAACTGGTGTAGAACTGAGCCAGGGAAAAGTGTCTTCGGATGATTGATGAACATCTGAGTAAGAGTGTCTCTGGGGTGGGGAAGTGTCAGTTTCATGCGATGCTGAGGCGCTGTCGTGCATCAAAGGGATGAACTGTAAGATTTAAGGACAAATGATTTCATATTCTTAAATTGGAATTGTGTCGCTACCAGGGAGATATCAAGTGACGCCCTGAGCTAGAAGGTGTTAATGAATGTGTGTGAGAGATAATTAGAGCTACATGGTGAGTGTAAATGAGTGTAAGTTATGAATAAGCGGTTTGGGAGTTGATAAGGATGGGTAATGGAGCTGATACTATATAATGGCAATTTATCTTGCTTGATAACGAGTTCTGCTAATCATGGGCTTATGTTGAAACAATTTGGTCTTTGGTCAATGGTGTTACTTTAGGGGATGACTGCTAATTTGATACATTTTGAGGGTTTGTTATGTTCATTTTTTTACGATGCAAAATTGTTTCCTTATTTGTTTCTACGTGTTCTGAGTGCATTGGAGAAGTTTTCTATTTTGAGTGCTGTTCGGAGTTCATATATTATTTTGTTGATTGGTCTGAAGGTTTCTCTGGTGTACACTTTGGGGCAATACTGACGGTTGATTATATGTACGCAGGCCCCGGAACTATTTTCTTTTCGTGGTTTTGTAATTAGGTCTTTGATCATCTTAGATGTGCTTGTGATGATGTGTATGTCTGGGTCTCTTACGTTGCTGGTAGATTTGTGAATGACCTCAGAAGCTTCCCTTGAACCATTTGATCATCTTAGATGTGCTTGTGATGATGTGTATGTCTGGGTCTCTTACGTTGCTGGTAGATTTGTGAATGACCTCAGAAGCTTCCCTTGAACCATTTGATCATCTTAGATGTGCTTGTGATGATGTGTATGTCTGGGTCTCTTACGTTGCTGGTAGATTTGTGAATGACCTCAGAAGCTTCCCTTGAACCATTTGATCATCTTAGATGTGCTTGTGATGATGTGTATGTCTGGTTCTCTTATGTTGCTGGTAGATTTGTGAATGACCTCAGAAGCTTCCTTTGAGCCACTTGCATGGACTCTATCATTCTGGCAATTGAAACAATTTTCAACTGTGAAATTCTTCTCATCAGTGAAAACGATAATTCTGTGACCATTGGCCGCATAATTCTGAAACAACAATTTTGCTCTCAGCTCTCTGATTCCCATTATAGCTGGATTTAGCAAGTGTCCAGTTCTACGATGTAAGATACGTAGTTCGAGATCACTATTGATTTTCTGGGATAATAATCTGGGGAAAATATTCATCTCTCTAGCCATGAATTTCTCAATTTTTTCCCGGATTCCGTTTGCCGTAACTTTGATGGGACTAGAGGTTCTTATTCTGAGAAGACGGTCCAGTTGTATATCTTCGACAGTCTGATGTCTAATGAACTAATTTATTGAACAATAAATAAACATTACTCCGATTTCAAGTAGTTTGAGCAGTTTGAAACTTACAGGAGGTTTATGACTAGCCTTATGAAGGCTGATCGCCATGATTCTGTTTTCTTTATCATCATATTCCCGAGTCAAATATAATATTTATCAAATCTTACCCTTGAATATGAGAGAGAGAGAGAGAGAGAGAGAGAGAGAGAGAGAGAGAGAGAGAGAGAGAGAGAGAGAGAAAGAGAGCAACTTTTCTGTTGAAAAAAAATTAATGAAAATAAATGTTGAAAAATGTATCCACAGGTAGGGAAATTTATCTTACAAGTTTCGCCTTTGCAGCTCCATCAGGAATAATCTTCAAAAGGCGAAACATGTAAATAATTTTTTTTAGTCATGATATTTTAATATTGTCAGAATTCTATATTCGACACACGCACACACACACACACGCATCCACGCATACACACACACATATTGCATCATTTTGCATTTCAACCAAAGAGTTCTGCGACCATCTATGTCATTTGGTCATTTTCTAATCTTATCCAATTTTTTCTTCATTATTTTTGTCACCTATTTCGTTTAGTAATTCATAACTATCGTCAAAATCCCAGAGTTGACTTTGTAATCGTGAATTCGTCAAGCATTGGAATTTGAGATTTCTGAATTTAATACGAGAATAAAAGAGAGAGGGGAAAAGAAAGAGTGGTGCTATAACGTCACGCCGTGTCAACTCACGTTTGCAAGTTCACGGAATTTTTATGTAAACATTGAATTTCTTGTATGAAAATCATCTTTGTTTGTCACATCAGTGACAATGACCTTATCAAAAATAAGTTACGTCATGACTACTCAAATAAGAGTTACGTATGCAAAAACTGATAACAAATTCACCCAGATCATGTCAAACTTATTTTTACAGGATTTACTAGCAAAGGAGTTGGAATGGGATACGTTGTTCTGGCATAATGCTGTATGGAGAAATCAAGTTTGTCTTGTTTACCCTTTAGATTTTTTGGAATGAAGCAAGAGAGATAGAACCAAGCGCTGCTAAGCTTGTTTTACTTTAGAATCATTGGGTCGTTCAAGAAATTTAGGAAAAATGAAGGAATTTGAACGAAATTCAAAGAGAAGTGACTCCAACAAACACTTGACCGAAGACCGAAGGAGGCATCGGTCGAAACGTTGCATTAAAAATATAGTCATGATGATGATGGTGATGCGTCGAAATAGTTGGTAGAATAATGATAATTCTTCATCTTAGAGCATCAGATAGCGTTAAATGTTATCAACTGTGTGGACGGCTTTGCTGACAGGAGTTGAAGTCCAAGCACAAATGTGTGGAAAGCGAATGGTTGTAATCAACACAGACTTCCTGTTAACCTACAAACTTCCTCTATCTGGTAGAACAGGGATTCCCGAATGACATATGTCAACCATCAATTAATCTCATATCTCATCGTTCCCAGTACAAGGGACACTTTCGATCTAGATAAAGACAAAGGGGGGGGGGGGATATGATATCCCCCCACACACATTGAACTCATTACATTTATGTATATCTGCAATGCACAGATAATATGAATACTTACTCGCCACCACAATCAATAATTGTACAACCGTAGCGTCAAAATTTTCAAGTCACGTAAAGAATAATTCCATCGAAGTATAAATGTAGTAATTGTATTAATGACATCACTGGCGTTTTCCTCAGGAAAACATCTAAAATAGAGTAAAAAATAACTATCAATTAGAAACAATTAATAAGCACGCCAAAATAAGTCCCTTTAAAGGTCAAAAAAGTTTTTTTTTTCCCCAAAATAAAAATTATGACATCATTGGCTTTTTACACAGGAAGACATTTCAAGATCATATGGAAGCATCTAGATTCTGGATAATCTAAATGTGATTTGTAAAACCCGTCAGAATAAAGCTGCCCAAAATCAAAAGAGATTTTTTTTTCCAAAAAAAAAAAAAATAAATATAAAATAAAATAAAAAATAAAAATAAATAAAATTTTTAGAAGAGGATCAGTGGAGTGCAAATGTTAATGTGTTTGTTTATGTGTTTGTTTGTGCATTCTAGCGCTTCTGGCCGTGTCACATTGTCTTCAGACGTGAAAATTGGCATCTGCACTCCCCTAAACACCTTCTAAAATTCTTCATGGAGCCTTATTGTATTTTAAATGTTTCCCAGTGGAAAACACTACAGACGTCATAATTAGGATTTATTCTGGCTATATTTATTCCTCGCTTGAATAGTTTTTGTTTACATCATTCCAAAAGCTGACCTTACGGTTATTCAATATTTTTCCTTATGATGTTGAGTTACTTCTTATTCTAAAACACAACGAAAATGTCTAATTTTCCTCCTCTTGATTTTCCACCCTTTCGCGTTTTCATTAAACCACCCAATAGTCATTATCGCTGAAAACGAAAACCCAAAAATTGCTCTTTCAATAAACAATGAAGAGTGGCACATTTTTGCTGATGACATTTTTGAAAAAATACAGTGACGTTATTGATTGGAAAGAATTCAGTCATTGCTGGATGAGAAAAGAAATTAAAATCAATGAAATGAATTGAGCGATAAATGAAAAAAGATTTCTAGAAGAAAGAGATATGGAGGATGAGACGACATCATGTGACTATTTACTCCAAATCATTGCAGTTTCATACCTTGAGGCAAACATTTGAGACATTAAAAATGATTATTAACTCGCAACCACAGTCAATATCGGACAATCATAGCGTTAAAATTCGAGGTCGTATAAAAAAAAAATTCCCATCCAAGAATAAATATGGTCAGAATAAGCTCTATTTATAACATCACTGGCGTATTCCACTCGAAAGCATCTAAAATATAGTTTTAAAACAAAAACATTTAGAAACATCTAGATTCCCCATAATCTTCAGAATTACATATGCTTTCCGTAGTTATTAATAATATTCATATTATAAAGATAAGACCCCCAAAAGGGCGAACAAACTGTTTTCCCAAAATGAATAAAAAAATTTAAAAAATTCAGAAGGGGTGTAGCGAAGCACTGATGCTGATTTTCAAGTCTTTAGACCAAACAGTCTGGCCAGGAGCGATGGGGCGCACAAACACACGCACATATAAGAAGGATAAAACACTTGTGGCTATAATAATGTCAATTAAAGACGTAACAAGAAAACCCTAAATGATTATAATGATAGTCGCTAATCAATTAAAATAATCAGAATATTGAAGATAATAAATTGGAATATTGTTATTGATTTATTGCTTTCTTGCTTTCGCAAGTGCTTCTGGTTGATTATACGGAGGAAAGGTGATAATAATTGCTGGAATCATTAAGAGAGAACTAGAAAGCAACGTGCCACGGCTCCTGCTGAGGATTCATACTAAAAACACAAAATTAAGAATATACTCGATTACACTTTAATCCCAGTTGTTATAATTCATTCACTCAATCTCGCCGGTCTTCGGTTACCATTATGTACAATACATAGAACACATTCTTTGACCTGATGCTCTGAAAGAGCATAGCCTTGTGTCACCCAAATATATACTGATTCACTTTTATCTTCTTAGTGTCGCCCAAATATACACTAACCTATTCAGTTTCACCTTCTTGGTGTCGCCCAAATATACACTAACTTATTTACTTTTATCTTTTTAGTGTCGCCCAAATATACACCAACTTATGCACTTTCATCTTCCTAGTGTCGCCCAAATATACACTGACTTCTTTTATTTTCATAATAATTCCAAAATGTTGTAATTTTCTGTTCTGGCTTCAGAAAATCAATAAAATATATTATGAGAGGAAACAGTGAGATAAGCAATGTTCTGTATTGAAAAAAGACTGGGGGGAAAAATCATCCAAAAACGAGGGGAAGATGCTGAATACTTCATGACTTTGGAAAATGTCAGCATTGTTTGTCATTACAATATTCCAAGCAGATTATCATTTCTTCACTGTGTTCATGAACTGTTTTATTCTACATTATTCTACTCTTACATTTATCACATCACATTGCCAATTTTATAAGTATCCAGATGTGTTCGTTGCAGCTGGAGGCCTGAATACCCACTGGTTATCTTTATACAAATGTGTTGAGTTTATTTCTGTAACTGTTGAAGGGCAAACCTATAGCAAGAACATTTAAAAAAATGAACGTGTTTCCCAAAGAAGCATATCTAATATTGCTTTCGCTGGTGATCGTAAAGCTGTGGGAACTTGAATAAATAACCAAAAGTGACAAGGCAACTGTTACACATTCTCTATCTTTTTCACAGTCCTTTATTGTCCCTACTCTAAACCTCTTCCAACCATTTTTCTCCGAAGGCAATCCCGTAGCGGTTCATTAATTACGACCTGTCAAAAATAATACCCCCCCCCCAAAAAAAAAACAGGGTCACTAGGTCAGAGGGATTATTTCTATTCGCAACTCAAGGTTGAGAGAAGATGTTCAAGTCTAGAGTTTGGGTAGAGGGAGAATCAGGTGAGAATGGTGGCGCAGAACGAAACTTGCCAGCGATTCACTGTTACTTACCTCACGCATGGAACATGCATATTGAACAATATTGTAGAAAAGATGAAAGAGATTTTGCCATAGGAAAGCATGCATCCGTCTAATACATAGTTTTAACTGTCAAAGGATTTCTAAAACTAACGACACTATCGTTTGAAGCTGATTACGACAAATTTGATCAAAGCATGAAATGTAATTCAGAGGAATGTTCTACTAAACTCGTATCGAGATGAACATTAAACGACAACATGAATCTGATGAGACACTACTTGCCTCCATTACTTTCTTAGAAGCAATTTTCGGAATAAGAGGTCAGTGATTTGAAAAAAGTTGAATGAACTGGAAGGAGTACGATTGTTAGATTGTTGGATGGAGGCAAGTTTAAAAACCACTATGATGCTACCACCAGTCACTTCTGTCCGGCTGAGGGCTGGGGCGTACAGGTAGTCGGCAGTTGAGTAACATCAAGTGAGCTCGAGTTGAAGTCATAATGAGTGACACAAAACGGAAGACGGGTGTAACGATTCAAGTAACCAGAATTTTTTTTTTTGTTATACTAATGAACAATACTTTTTTTGTACAAATCATCTTTGATAAAAAAAAAGTATTGCTCATAAGTATTTGAACAACCAAAAAATCAGTTTTATTTCCTGAGATTGCAGGTGTCATTATGGATTTGGAGAACAGTGGGATCAAAATTATCTTACTACTTTGGCAATTCGTCCTTATAGCAATGTGAGTTCACCTTTTTAATCTCCTTGATCAATTCTGAGCAAGATTGAAGAAGGATAGACACCAAAAACTGCCCTTTGTTCATTCAACAATATAGTTCTATCAACAAATATTCTCCAGAAAGTTAGCATTCAGAACCACAAAATGTGACTAAATGCATGCCTTGTAACGTTGATAACAAACGAATTGTTTCTTTTTGTGCTTTGTCCTTGTTTTCAACTCTCAACACCAAGCAATTTGAAGTACAATAGCTCTTTGTTCAGATATGATACCAAATACTTATGATAACGGTCTATTCACTCGCACCCTTATTCATATATCCGTGACTACAAATCATTTACTCTCTTATATTTCAACACAATTCTTTTTTTATTCAAAACATTTAACCCTTTTTATCATCTCCTTTTTCTCTATCTCTCTTTTTGTCATTCCTTTTCCTTTTTTATTATCTCTTATTTTCTATTTCTTTATATATCTTCCACTCAGTTTTCTCAAGATTTTTTTCTAATGCCTGTTCCTCTTCCACCACCCTATTTTGTTCTCACTTTTTATTGTTGCCATCACCTTCTTTCTGTCCTGTCACCAAAGCTCTCTTTTTACTTCAAATCGATCAAACACTTTCTTTAGTTTTTTGCTTTTTTTTCCTGTTCCATTCGCGCATTTTCCTTCTTTTGGTGAGATGCCCACGCACCAGTGGAATACTTACGGAGAATAGGTCAAATATTTTTTAATTTTTTCCAAGTCGATATCTTTGTATCGTAAGTAAGACGAAAGATTCAAGAAAAATCTAATAAAAATCTTGATAACAAAAATAATATCTGTACTCTTTTTTGAACAGGAGATATTTTTGAAAATAGATAATGAAGAAAGTTGTCACATTGTTAACAAAAGAAACAAAAAAAAATGCTAATTTGCATTGGGCAACTTTTCAGAATTTTTTCTTGCAAAATATCTAGATTTTAAATTTTACCAAAAATCATGCAATTATTGGATTTCAATAAATTCTCAATATTTATCTATTGAAGGGAGAATTAGAAAAAAAATTTTTTTCCAAAATTTGTGAAGTTTTTCTTTGTGTGATTATATCTATATTTGATGATTGTTTTTTTTTTTTTTACAAATGATTTCTGCTGGTAATGCGTTTTATACACAACAAAGATAGATCCATTGCAAAATACAATCTGTTTACCTATACGAAAAGGAAAAATGGAAAAATAAAGTAAACTATTGCTTTTTTCTTGGCAAGTTTTCTTTTTTTGAATTTGTTAACTAATATTTTAGGGCTATTCTTTGTGAAAATAAAATCTAAAAAAATATCGACATCAAAATTTTCTGTATGAGTTCACTAACTGCTGGAGATTTTATCATCATAATTTAACGATGCTAAATAATCGCCCGAAGAAGCCCAAACAGGATAGAAACACAACGTGTGTAGCGAATCCTTACACCGTTATATTTAAAGCTCTACTCGAAATAAACTTAATGTTTATTGTTCTTTTATTGAGCAATGGAAAGTGTGACACACAAACAATAAAGAAATAAAACATAAGTAGGGTCAGATTTTTCAATTATATTTTCTGTTTTCAGTTTTGTTATAAAATTCCCCCTTTTTTGTCGCTATTTAATCTTCTCTTTCGCTGGTTCCAATCTTACCAACCTTCAAACATGAGAAGACAGAATAATCTGCTGTCATCCTTTTCTGCAGCCCTTAATTTTTTTTATTTGTCCACCCAAGGACTAACCATTCCGTTCACCACTGATCGTTTTTTTTTCAAATATTCTGGAGGCCTTACTTTTCTTATTCGTATTTTTTCCTTTATTTTTTCTCTTCTTTATTTATTAACTTCCCCAACTTAAGCATTGATATTTTCTCTCTTTAAACTGTAAATTCCACTCAAAGCCAACCATTGAGGTTAGGGTATCATGTAATCAGGGACCATTCACAACGTTGATTGGCCTGTGCTTGTCCGGAACGTTTCTCCGAATGGTGTATCACCCGGATACAGCAGTGCGTATATCCACCAACGTTTTATATGTAAACACATTTTACTAATACACTGCACCTTTGTACGCATGAACATTTATGTACATGCATGAACGCATACGCGGAGGTGACTACATACATGTTGACAGATATTTACGAAAACAGATATGTACAACACACACACACACACACACACACACACACACACACACTCACACAAGTATGAATACAGACAATGACACATATCTAAACGCAGATAAAATCTTTAATGCATGCCTAATTCCTGCGGGGGGAATCCATTATAGATTTTTTCTGACCTTATCACAATGAGTACAAAGAGAAGGAATTGCACACTTAGAAACATGCATCCATATATGGGATAACATTCAATCTGCAGGTCCATATTAATGAATATTTTTGTGTTTCGGGTGTGAATGTGAAGAAAGGTTTGACCATGAGGCCAGTGGAGTACAGAGCTGCAAAAAAGTTCCTTTTTTGAATAAAAACACACCACAAACAATTTTGAAAAGATGGCGGCAGTGTATAGACCTGATGCTTCATCCTACAGAGTTATCAGGTATTGGTATTGGTATTTCAATTGTGGTCTAACTGCAGCAGAAACGACTCCTATTCCCGGCCACCCTCAGTCAACCATTGAGGGTGACACCATCCAATAAAAGGAGACTACCATCTGAAGACGTCATTGCATAACTATTTGGAAACTAGTGGAAATGGTCAGGATTAGTGTGGGGTATGTGGAAAAATCATCCCTGAACACCTTAATACATGGGAAGTCAACGCATTCGGTCCCTCGTTTGCATACAACTTTCCAGAAGGAAGCCAAATTCAATTGCTCCAGCAAAACTTTGGCCATGTGTCAGGAAAACCAAGAAAAATTATTCGAACGACTAATTGCACAGCATGAATCGTGTGTTCCTCGCTTAGAACTAGAGACTAAACCGCAATCCAAACAATGGAATCACAGTGATTCCTAGCCAGTAAAAACTTTTGCTGGCCAATCCCCAACTGGCAAGGCGACGCTCAGTCTATTGGTACCGGAATGGTGTGGCGCTAATGGAAATCCTAGCTGAAGGTACCACAATAGCCAGGACCCATAATAACTCATTGCTGTTGAAATTACGGGAAGCCGTCAAAACCCATCGACGTGGTATGTTCGAGAAAGGTGTCTGTATCTTGCAACACAATGGAGTAGTATAAAACCTCTGTGTCGCTAAAATGGAAACACGCCTGTATGATTACGCAGTTCTTCCCGATCCCCCTATTCTCCTGACCTAGCACCATTTGATTTTCCACTTCTTCCCTTCCAAGAAGTTATATCTGAACGGCAGGCAATGCCAGGACGAGGGTACTGATTAATGAGTTGCAGCCCTGGCAGCAATCCCAACCAACGGAGTTCTACGAGAGAAGTCCCCACAGCTGCATCAAAAGATAAAAGTCTTTTACTCTGGGTGAAAGCTATATGGAAGAGGATTAATCAATGTGCCAATTTTTATGCTTCTCAATTCACTTGAAATCAATCAGCATTCTTTTGTAATGAATGATCCTCATAATGTTGCTGTATTTGCTCTTCCTGTAATAGATTTTATGCCCATCTTCAATATGGCCTAGGCAATACAGGCTGATTTATGCATAAGCCATTTAATGTTATCTTACTTTAAAACCATTGTTAACTTCAGCTTCAAAATTTCTGATTCCAAGTCTCACCATCAAACAATTACAAGGCTTTTAGAGCTTCATTTACTTCTCAAGTATTTCATTAATACCTAATATAGCTATCATATATATATATATATATATATATATATATATAGAGAGAGAGAGAGAGAGAGAGAGAGAGAAAGAGAGAGAGAGCATGAGTTTGGATTTTTCATTGATTCATTACAGGTTGTACATTCTGTTTCACTCCATTTGAAAATCTTTTTCTAGTGAAACTGAATGTACAATCTGTGGAAAAGCATTGAAGAAATCTTAAGTCATGTTATTACTGTTGAGCTATTTTGAAAAAAAGATTAATTTTAATACGTATAGACATGCTTGTTGTATATCCATTATTGTTTTCCCGTGTGTGTGTATATATATAAGAAAACTTTATGCTTTATAGACTCTTATACAAACTGGAAATTTGTGTGTAAGGATACATCGATTCGGAATGAACATAGGATAGGTAGTAATATCAATTTAGGGTCATATCTCACGTAGATGGCGGCACCCTAGGGCAGCAAATGTGTGTACATGGGTAACTTTATTCCCGGATGAGCAAAGGATAGACGACATTTGAAGATCAATTTAATTTCTGGTCAAGTTGGCATTTTCAAGAAAAAAACATTTTGGCATTTTCAAAAAAAGGACAATTTTGGCATTTCCGATTCATTCAATTACTTTTACCCTAGACAACAACGTACATATACATCATAAACACCAGCAGCCATTTTAAGTCCACTGCTGGACAAACACACACACACACACACACACACATATATATATATATATATATATATATATATATATATATATATATATATATATTTATATATATATATATATATTGTAGACAGAGAAATCAACACTTTGTGGTGACTACTAGTCAGAACATGGTATGAAGATCGCAGAAACTGGCAGTTACCATTGAGTTGATTTCTGTATCTACACCGTTTATATTTGCATAAGCTTTAATCCTGATATCAAACACTGTTCATTCATACCTGACAAAATATATATATAGTAGAATGTGGATTCGCTACTCAAACTAGCTCTCCGGGCCTCATCAGGCGACTGATAGTGACTTTATAGTGGCTTTATATCATTAATATATTATTATATGATGTTATCCTGCTAGCCTGATCTGTACCACATGTACTATATATATATATATATATATATATATATATATATATATATATATATATATATATATATATATATATATATATATATACATACATACATTAGCGGAACACCACTCTACCGTGCAGTATTCAGCTAGTGCCTACCTGGAAAGTGGCTAAAAAATAGCAATTACTTTAAGTTATCCTCCCAGGTCCGCTAAATATTCATACCAAACGAAGCAGCGTCAACGAATTGGAAGGAAGGGTTCAGTCGAACCGGAAAGAGGGGTTTAGTTTCATATTTTAGTTGTATGTAAATAGAATCCCCTCTAAAACCCTCCGAAGATATTTTTGAAAATCCTGAACGCCTAAGCTATTCCCCTACGTCCACTTAGTATGCATACCAAATTTAATTGATCTTGGCCAATCTTTTAGGGAAATGCAGTCGCCAACACCCAGTGCCTGTTTTATAAATGTAGACACACACACACACATATATATATATATATATGCACACATATACACACGCACACACTTATATATATATATATATATATATATATATATATATATATATACATATGTATATATAAATATATATATATATATATATATATATATATATATATATATATATATATATATATATATATATCAATCATTGCATCAGTAAAGAAAGAAGGATAGCCGATTAACCACGATTGCCATTAATTGTGACTCCGATCATTACTTTGTTGTTGATGACTGACCACTGATGTGTTCTTTGCAAAGGTTATTAATAATCTCTCTATTCAGTCTTTGCATTGTTTTGCGAATAGATTCGGGTCCGAAACAATATTTGATACCTGCTTGTTTGATCGAAATGAAATTGATCATTTTTGTTTATTGTAAGTCGTAATCAGTTGTTTTTCAAACTTTTTTTTTCGCCTCAAGAAAGCGACAAGCAATAAATAAAACATTTCTCGAGATAAATTCAAATCATCCGTGTTGAAATATATTTCAATATTTGTATAGATGCTAACAGCGTATATAATATACTCGCAGATTCTCATTTTGATCGATATCGGAGAATAGCCAGAAGAAATATCTATTTGAGTAGACAAAATATTGCAATGAAGCAAACAGAGATTCGTTTAAATTCTAACAAATATGCTAAGTTTTCACAAACACACAAACGCAAACATTTACACATGCACCCTACATATATATATATATATATATATATATATACGATTAATAGCCAATACATAAATACTTTCCCTCTTTCTCTCACGCACAACCACATTCATAGACATAAGCAATATCTGTAGCTTGATGATAAAAAAGCTACTATTTTGTACAATACATATTTTCATCTACATAATATCCTTCCTTGTCAATGCACCTAACCCAACGGAGTAAAAAAATCTCAGTACAGTATTCAGCTAGTGAGTGTGTCAGGCTACGGATTTATTGATACATATTCATTTACAGCTTCAAGTGCACAAGATGAAACGTATACTTTGATATATTTAATAAACCGAGGTGCTTCGGTGGTGGCATCGGACAACGTTGGGGTCCGGTACCAACAAAAATAAACAATTCTTCAAGCCAACGTGAGTCAGTTCAACGATTTCCCGCTGGTTCTATTGGAAAGAGAAGCGAAGGCTGAACGGTGCCAATCGAAAGTAAAAGAAAGGAAGAAGACAGAAAATGTACTGGGGGGCAAGGAAACAGAGTTACTTGAGAACATATGGAAACCATTCAGCCATTACATCGATGGCGTATTTCCTTGTAATAAGATTTGGGATGCAATTTACTGGGAGAAAGTTCGCGCTCCGGGAGCCATGTTTGTTTTTCTGCGTGAGGAGCAACGACAGTATTCGCTGGTCTCTTTACAGAAGATAACGATATCAGGCTGTCGGAAGAAAGGTTTTCACTATGAAGAGGAACAGGAAGTGGGCTTGATTGGCTCAAGGTGAGATTATATTGGACTGGTGAGCGGGGCGGTGGGCTTTTGTTCACCGGCAAAAAAATGATAGGTGGCTTGCTGGTTTTGTACCGATATAATTGGGCAAATGGAAAAGAATTCCTGTAAACATATTTGCGTGCGGACACACACATACACAGTAACGGTCGGACTGGTCCTCTTTCTTTATTCTTCTTTCTTACTCTTTTTCTATTTGTCTACGTCATACCAACCGATGTATTCGTAAATAAAGGATATATTCAAAGACTTTCAATTATTTTCTGATATGCACTATACTCTTACGCCTATCTCCATCACAAATAAGCATTTGGCAACATGCTTGAAGCATTGAAGATTTCTCCTTGATATGAGTATTCCACTTGGAATGTCATGGTGTGTGAAATATTTGTTCTTTCATTTGTACGGACTCGTACGAACCAACTACGTTTATTAGCAGATACGAAGAGTCTGACAATCAACGTGTCTCCCAAATGAGCCAAACGTTTGCTCAACTTTTTCTGATTTAATCTTTGTCCTTTCTGTATGAACACATGTGTGTACCAACATGCATCCAGATGCATATTGACGATAACACGATGTGTGTATGTAGTGACATTCACTGACAAACATTTATTCGTACACATTGGACAAAAAAAAACTGACTATTCAAGAGAACTGAAAACCTTGTATTTATCTAGATGTACTCATTAAGGCAGTTATCGCATACATATATTCCCATCGATTGAGGTGGCTTTTATTTTATTCTGTAGAATGGATATTTTCCAAGATAATTTCTCGAGTGTTGGCTATTATTGCTTCCTGGTAATGATGTCACAATTGCTCGAATTTTTTCTTCTAGTTCTCCATCAACCAAACAGTCAGTTATATAATGTAAAGATCAATATGAAAATACAACTCTCTTTTATCATATTTATTTATAATAATAGATCAGCCTACTGATTTACCTGTTCATCGATTCCTCTTTCAATATCCTTTTTGCATCTATATATTTTATCTATCTGTCGCTCTTTCTATCTTTCTATCTATCTATCTATCTATCTATCTATCTATCTATCTATCTATCACAGTCTGCTCATATAAATATATCTCAATCTATACGTATATTACGAGAGGATATTTTTTCCCTGAGAATGATAACTGAAAAACGAAGTCTAAAATTTTCACTCGCACACACTTTGTTATAAGCGCACACGTATACAAATATATAGCCCTTTCTCGTTCATTCACTGTATTTCCTTTCGTTCTGATATCCGAGCCTGGGTCGAATTTGAATCCATCTACATTCGGTTTTGGAATGAAATAAGCTTCATGAATATTCGTAACAATTTCAATTGATCGGCCAAAGGTTGAATTGAAAAAAGTTGTCTTCATTTGCATGTATAATAGCTGAATACTCGTCTCACGATATATATATATATATATATATATATATATATATATATATATATATATATATATATATATATATATATATATGTGTGTGTGTGTGTGCGCGAGCGCGTGTTTAATCATATATATATATATATATATATATGTATATATAATCACAAATAAAACACTATTTGTACTGACATTCCATTATTACACGGTTAATGTGTCATTTGGCCAAGAAAGCGTTTATAGAATAAACAAGTAAGGGTCCAGTTTTGCATTATAGTTGCATTATAAATACCCCCTCTATAGCGTTTAAAAATGTTTTATTCTCAAAACTTGATTTAATTTTGATTTATAAAAAACGTCCTTCATTTTTTAACTCTCAAAGGAGGAAATGCCTTTTGTTCACTTTTGACACCTTAAAGGAGGAGGAAGTCCCCCTTAACTTATGTCACCTTAAGGGAGAAAAGTACATCTTCACTTTTGACCCTCTACACAGTGAGAAAGTACCCCCCATGTGATCATACAAAGGGGGGCTTTCGTTGTTCTTCTTAGGATGGGGAAAAAGTTCCCTTCAATTTTTGACACCTTGAAAGAGGGAAAAGTCTCCCGTCCCTCTTGACCCTTCACAGTGATGAAAAAGTCTTCTTTCACTTTATACCCCTAAAGGGTAGGTTTCCCTTTACTTTAAACCCCTTAAGAATTATCAATTAACATATAAAGTCAGAAGGTGCGAATATTGGTGGAAAGCAGGTTCCACTTTAATATTATAGTTACATTGTAAATAGAACCCTCTCCTGAAGCCGTTTTATTTTTCTCAAAACTTTTTGTTTTAAAATCCTCCCCCACGTCTATTGAGTAGGCACACTGAATTTGATTGGGCAGTGCCCATGTTATATAACATGATAGACAAACACACAGACACCTCTCACTTTTACACTTGCTGGTGAAATGTTAAAAAAAAAACACTCCAGTTCATCACATGTAAATTTATTATTTTATCTCAAAGTATTAATCACCATATCTAATCATAAATTTACTTCGAGACGTGGTTCATCTCAAAGTAATAATTATCATATTTAATAATAGATTTACTACGAGACAAATTGATAATTTTTCTTTCAACTAAGAAATTATTTCAAGTTGGTCCAATGAAATATTAACGCAGATGTACGGACACGATCAGCCACGCGCCAGGGTAACGCCGTATTTATGAGTCCAGTATACACATATTTACTCATTGATAGGCAAAGAAAATGAACGCTGAAACATTGGTGGCTCTTCTTATAGATTCTCATGCGTTAGTCATACAAACTTGTGATACTGTGATGGATTTATATACTGTGACATTATGGAGTTTCTTTAAACCTCAACATTTTTCTTTGTTTCGTTTCTTCAAGGTAGCCTCGGCAATTCCAAGTTTTTACATAACCTTATCTTCTTCCGTTGTACTTTCTATCCTTTCCTCTAATTTTTCATTCATACTTCTGAATCGCGCTTTCTTTAGTTTTTTTTCTTTTCATTCCTTTCCTCATCTTTATTCTTTATCTTTTATTTGATCTGACTCTTTTTACGATATTCTCTTCTCTTCGTCACACTTTCGTTCTCATTATCTTTCTTCCTATCATCTATCTCCCTCGGCGTCAATCAGTTCATGTCAACGAACCGACTGATCACCATGATAACGTTTTTGCTTAAAGCCTTGACATCACTCAGTTTCGAATTCGAAAGTTCATTCCGATTTTATTAGGCCATAAGAACTAATCAGCTCGCTAAAGAAAACATGAAAGCTATCCCTTCGAACTTGGCAGCATGACGAGTTTAAGACGCAACTTCTCTTCTAGATAGGCCGTGATACTCTTATCCGACGTATAATATGCTTGTGTGAACATGACGAAAGAACTGCTATCTTTAACATAAGTCATAGCATGAATCTTTTTTTCATGCAGTATAACTATCCACCATGAAAAACTGGCAATATGATATATATATTTTTTGTTTTATGTCTATCAGTAAAACTGCTGTCAGTAAAAGCTAATTCATATCATAAATCAGTTCACTAATCTGGCACGTGCTATATTTATATCAAATAATAATAATGATAATGATAATGCATACATACATACATATATACCATTTTTATTCCACAAATACACATCCATGATTTGTTTGATCGGTAGATACTTTAATATGAAAAAACAGGTCGACCCGAGATCAAGTGAAATACATGAAAACAAAGATATTAGTGATGTAAAAGTAATGGTCAGCTTATGCATAAACATTTCGTTACTCATAGGCCATGGGGCAATCCAGGAATCTCGGTATAAAAACAACATCCATTCAATTGGTCACCATGGTGAAAAAAAAGAAGTTATTTCTGCTCCACGCGCTATTCAAAGTTCACTGCACACGGTGTCCAAGACGATGTTCTCCATACTGCCTATCTGATTGGCTCTTTCTGAATGGCGGGAAGCAGAAACGTTTTCTCTGTAGAATACTTTGAAGCTGTTCTGCAATCAATATTGTCACCCTTTAGGTAATTTGCTTCAACAAACTCCATTTTGATTCATTACCGGAAATAGGTCGTTAAGCGACTCTCCTTGAATTGAGAGTATATTTAATATAGTTCATTTAACACTAACACGCTTAAAAAGTGGTTGGAATATATTACAGGTCTGAATTTCCGATTATTACTAATTTTAGTAGTTGCTGATTCTATCAGAATATGGCTTTTTCATCCCAGAATTAGATAATTCATTTCTGCATAAGGATTCGAGCCTCGATCAACAGGTTAAAATAGTAAACTAAGGGTAAAGAGGTGTGTGATTCCCCTCTGAATGACTCTACACTTAAAACCTATCCAAAAGAACAAACTAATTACAAACCCAGAGAATATCTACACCACTGGTGTACGATGCCAATGCTCAACCTGCCATTCCTACTAAGTTAAATATTAAATAAAAGGCGACAAAGAGAGGACCAGAAGGTTTTATTCTCAGTTTTGTATTAGTTAGAACTTTTTTTTCACTCAGGAGAAACCAAGGGAAATAACTCTGTTGTTTATAAAATCTATTATTACTGTTGACAATACTATGCCAAAACTTGTGAGGTTGGTTCGTTATTGTTGAAATGGATGAAAAGTTTTCTGTTTTTGATGAACTTTGTTACCGAGATGATAATTATTTGAAATTCCAACGAAAAGTCCTGTCTGCAATGTCATAATTGATAAATTGTACAAGAAGATAATTATATCTATACATAACACTTACCTGTTGTTTTTAGCATTGACTACTGAACTGGCTGCCATTCGCACAGCACTTTCACAACTAAAATGTCTGACTGGTACGTATGGATAATACAAGGCATATATTTAAGAAGGAAAAAAAATCAGAACACAAGGTGAAGGACCCAATGGAACAGCGTTAAATATGTTGATTTTTATGGGCTTAGGGCGTTGAAAGTGAAAAAGAAATGAATGAGTATTTTTAAGTACTAAAGGCGAAGTGACTTCTCAACGCAACATCATTCAAGTCAGAAAATGGCCGAGGGAGAAAATGAACTTTTCTCTCGTCTAGAATTTGGAACGCTGGATTTATTCGTATTCTGGAACGCCAAGAATCGCCGACGTTTGACGAAAGAGAAGGGCTTATCAGCAAAACGACATATCGTGTAGCAGAAACCTTGCCCAAGAAAAACAAGCTGTGTCTTTCTTGCCCAGTTATCTTCCCTGTCCGTACGTTGTTTTATTCTCTCAACTTTTCTAGTTCTCTTTGAAAACAAAACACCTGGTGTGTATATACCTATCTATCGCCTTCTAACAGCAACACTTGATTTCATGAAATCTTCTGAATATTGTGGAAAGGTACAAAGATTGTAGACATGCACACATAGAATCAGGGCGCACATCTTGGTTTGAAGTGGGTAAAAATAAGTCGCCTTTGATGCACTGCTCAACAGTTTAAACTTATCTTGGTTCCACTTATAGACTTTTTGAAGACATAAATTACAGCAGATCATTCTTGACTTTTACATTTAAACTTTCACCCGATGATGGTCAATGTGAATCGGTGTCAAAATCTACTGTGATACCATATGACTATTCGAATAAGAGACGATGCTGACTAAATAATTATTCATCATCATCATCCGTCTTTTATCGTCAGTCGTTGGACACAGGCCTTATCCAGGATTCGCCGGACCCCTCTATCATGGATGTCACAGAGCTGGTACTTTCTGAACTTGTCTTGTTCGTCTCTCCATTTTGTATTCTGCCTGCCTCGGTCACGCATGTGATCTCAGCTCAAAAGAAGAAACTAAGCGAAGAATCACTCTAGGATGGCAAGCCTTCGGTAGAACAAGCACAACCTCCAAGAACAAGAAAATTGCCATTAATCCTAAATATATATATATATATATGTATATATATATATATATATATATATATATATATATATATATATATATATATACAACCCATGCATCCTCCTGATAGTCATCAATGGAGCTGAAACATGGAACAGCACAATATATCAAAGAAAAAACAGGAGTCCGAGATATCATAGAATCCATTAGAAAACCCAAATGGCAATTGGCTGGTTATGTTGCAAGAATGGCAGACAATCGATAGACATCACGACTCACAACATAGAAGTAATCATTATGTGTGTGCAGATGTTCTGAGTACTCGCTTTTCAAAAATTAGCCTGACTACACTGAGAATTTTTACTCACACCAAACATTTGCAGAATGCTTAATAACAGACCTTTCTCTCCTGGAAAATGACAAGACAATCTAAATAAGTGTTTTCGTCTTTATACAATACGCGTGTATGCATGCACACTCACACACAGACGTATCCACGCACTGGTCCCGCATGATGCTCATTTTTTAGTCTAATCTTTTCGGTCTAGGGCTGTTCGACTTTCCACTTGGTTATCACCGGTGCCAGAGGAATCATAGTTCCTATTCAAATATCTTTATAATTATCATATATATATGCGTGTGTGTAAGTATATGCATATGCATATATATATATATATATATATATATATATATATATATAGGTGTGTGTGTGTGTGTGTATGAATATATATACACGGATTAAGATACCTACCTTGCGCACATATGGATTTGAATGTTTTGTTATAAATTTGATGATGAATCACATTTTGCCGCCCACTCGTTAAAAGAAAAGCTCAGGCTGGGGAGGGGATCTTTGCCTCTGCCGGCCTCTCTTTTCGAAATCTTTGACAAATAACTACGTGTCTGACAAATCTGTTTGCTCTCTCTGCCCCCTATGTCTACTCTCTCTATCTCTTTATATGTATCTCTTCCACTTCCCTTTTTCTCCATCGTGCTCTCCGTTCCACAGCTTTATTTCAATTTTTCCAAGACATTCGTAAAAAAAAGAGAAGAGACAAATTACGTTTCATAGAGTGGTAACCTAGTTACCACTTTCGCACACTAACATACACACATGCGTGCCTATACACATATATGCATCATCGTGAACACACTCTCATGAATATATACACATAGATATGCGTATACACATGCCTGAGTAATACACACACGGACAATGACACACAAACACAGAGACACACTCACAAGCTCGTACTTAACGTTGTCCAACATTTTCCTGTATTGGAAAAGGTAACTGATAAAAACAACTTTCAATCCGCTAACCACACATACAAACAAATACACATATACACACGCATACATACACACAAGCTCAAACGCGTGTACATTCACACAAACGTGCACACAGATGTATACAAGAACGTCAACTCACACCCCGATGGTCTCGATAACGCGGGGTGCCGTGCAAGAAAGGAAGACCCAAACCCAGGGAGGAAACAAAAGAGGAAAAATAGATCTTTGTGTGATAATGAAACATAAGGGGAAATAAGAATGAGTTTGTAAGATAAACGAATTTGGAATTGTTGACACAGTCTGTTGTTGGCTATAAAACAAGGTCTGGTAAAAACAGGTGGGATCCTAGTCTAACAAATATTTGCTTTCGTTGGCACAGTCATGCAACATCTCATATCCCGACAGAGCATAGGGAAAAGAAAATAGATTAGGCTATTCTTTAGAAGATAAAGGAAACGGGTAACAAGGGAGGAAGGAAAGAAGGAAGGAAGGAAGCGAGGGAGGAAGGGAAGGAGGGAGAGAGGGAGAAAGGAAGGAAGGAAAGAATGATGGACGAATGGAGATTAACGGAATGAAGATGAAAGAAAAGGAAGGAGGGCGAGAAAAGGAAACAAAATATAAAAAGAAGCAAGAGATGAGTAACAGACGGGGATGAGAGAAAGAAAGAAAGAAAAAAAGAAAGAAAGAAAGAAAGAAAGAGAGAGAGAAAGAAAAAAAAGAAAAATACGAATAGTAAAACAAGGGAATCAGAAGAAATAAAGGAAAAATGAAAAAACAAAAGAAAAGAATCGATGCAAATAATGAAGAAATCAATGAATATGAAAAATATTTTTTGTCAAATGAAAAAAAAAGAGAAAGAAAGGAAAAGAGAAATAGAGGTATCAGCAGAAAACAAAGAATCAAATGGAGAGAAGCCACGAGCAGGAATGAAATAACGAAAGAAAGATGGAAAATGACGAAAGGAAAGAAAAAGATAAAAAAAAGAAAGAAAACACTTTTTTTTATATTTAAAAAAGAGAGAAAGGAAAGAGAAAGATAAGCAAGGGAAAGATATTTCTAAAATATTCCACAAAAGAAAGAAAAGATAGAAAAGGAGAAGAAAGAAAGAAAACATATTCAAAAAGACAGAAAACAGAACATAAGAAGAATCAAGATGGAAGGAAGGAGGAAGACAGACACAAGAACGAACGTCTTTACTTTTTTAAGTCAAGTAAAAAAAAACCAATGAAGTAAAAGGTTTTGCTAACAAATCTGCAAAACTAAATTGCACATTCTTTCACTAATTCAAAGCGGATAATGGAATGAATCTTTAAAAAATAATGAGATTTTTCTTTAAATTTGAAAATTGAGGGGAAATGACTTTTGAGCGAAATTGCCTTTATCGTTCCTAAAAAAGGCTCTTGGGAAGTATGGCTGCTTGTATAATTAACTAAGTAAAGGAAATGGAAAATGAATTAAACAAACGATGAAATTACGGTAAAGTCTAAGGATCTGCAAAAATAAAGTCTAAAATAATTTCAATTACGTAGTATTGACACAACCATTCATTTGTTCACACACACACACACACACATATATATATATTAAGAAATAGATATATTTTATCCTACAGAATGATTTTAAATCGCGTTATATTATATAGAGAATCTTATTTTAAATGAAATTAAGATTTTCTCCAATTGGTTATTCTATTCGTGTTGTCTAGTTCGAGTGATACGTTAACCTTGTAACGACAGGAGAGCATTTCAAATAAGAGTTTTTATATTTATATATATATATATATATATATATATATATATATATATATATATATATATATATATATTGCAATGGATTTTAGTATCGTAATGTAAATAAGGAAAGACACTTTTAGGAACTAAATTTTACTCGAACCACAAAATTTATGGTAGTGAGCAAAACAATGGGAAGGCGGGATTTGAACCCGCATCCAATGCCATGAAAACATCTAGATAGCCCAGGTATATGCTAACCAATTGTGCAACCGGGACAGAGGTTGAAATAACGAATCGAGCAAGATTTACTCCCTAAAACCCTCTTTCTTTATTCACGTTGTTGGATATTAATAACCATCACTTATCACACTGTCAGCATAGGAATAACAATATATTTGTTGAAATGCGTGAACACCCGTAGTTCAGTAACTAACAGAACATATAAACAATTTTTTTTAAAAAGCGGCCAGAAAAATTTCTTTAAAAAGCGGCCAGAAAAGAAAAGGAATGAATTAAGCATGTTATTTCAAACTCCATTCAACTACCTTAGGAGTTCCGTTGGCTCAATCAGTTGGTGCAGATGTCGTGCTACATAGGTGCTTCCCATGGTAATAGGTGTGGGTTCAACTCCCGCCTAAGGCCCGTTCCTTTATTTCCCAATCATCACCGTTGTTGCTCGCCACAGTAAATACTGCGGTCCTCGCCAAATTTAGTCCCTCAAACTGTCTTTCCTTTTTCACACACGCGCGCGTGCGCATGCGGATATACAGGGTATTTCTTTAAGCACACAAGCACTAACGCATAAAGACAACGACACACACCCCCCTAGGAGATTGCCATAGCAGTTTTGAGAAAAGCATTTTACATTGGTATGTGTTCAGTCATACAAATGCATCAAAGTAGACGCTTGTACCTAATTCACTTTGGCATTTTGCTATAAAATAACAAACATTCAAATTGTTTCCTTCAACAATGAGTGGCATATCGTAAATATGATGTATGAAATCTGTAGTATTTTGGACAAGTTGCTTTTTTATGCTTGATCCAAGAGGAAGTCATCAAACCTCTTCTTCATAAATCTTTTTATCATTGTAGAGTTTTTGCTGACGTTTTCTCATTCAAGTACTACAAAGGTCAGGTTGAAACCGTTTCCATAAAAAAAGAATCACCCCTGTTATTTGCAAAGCATTTATTCAAAATAATATAGCTTGATATAACAAACCTCATGGTATCGAGAGACACCAAACGGATCGAAGTTTTGTAATGACTGCAACACAGAGGCTTCAAACTTCAAACAGGGGGGATCGAAATGAAGAAGCTGTTTGAACAAGGCCTCTAATGTACCCATATTTTGATCATATGTATTTGCAAGGTGATCCGTGAGTTCAATTAATTTGCCAATTTTTCCCCCCCTTGTTTATAACCTTGAAGAACTTGGCAAATGTCTGGATCAGGGGTAATCATTCGTCAGAAATCATAAAAATATATCGAACCTGTTTTGATTAACAGGAGTAGTCAATTGAAATCAGTCATTTTGATAACATCATGAATGCTTTGAGCAGTGAGGATACATTAATTCTCTGCAGTGTTATTTCATCGGATATGAGATGCAGATTTTAAAAAGTCGACAAAACTAACCGTTATTCAAAATCAATATTGGTGGTGCCTTTGGCTAACGGTACGAACCAGTCAAAATCAAAACATATACTTACAAAGCTTTGAAGAATACATAATCGAACGGTGACATCATAAAAGACAATCAGTAGCTCCTCTGAACTCCTCATGTACATGGAATTGATGTAATACAAAATTTGCCAGTTGCAATGTTTTAAAAAGTACAAGCCACACAAAAGCCTTATTTTATTGCGCTGTGTTTGGCATTAATTGCTAATCATTGGATTTTATGGAAATGAGTTCATAACTATTTGATTTATTGCGGGCATTTTGATAGCCTTGAAATCGGTATTGAATAACAATTTTTATTGAATGCAATCATAGATGATATGACAGAAAAAAAGGACTCGAAACATAACTAAACAGATTTCAGTCATATAGGCATCATTAAAAATTAACAGGAGTCTGGCAAGATAGAAATAATGGTACTTTTTTAAAAATACGAACTATACGTTGTGACTTAAGTTTCTTTTATAACCGCCCTGAGAACTACCGAAGAGATATAAATCTGTTTATCTACATAATCATCTTTATTATGTAGAATCAAGTACAACTCCGCTTTTCTGAGGCCCTGTTTGTTTTGTAAAGAAATTCACGCCATAACGTTTTACTGCAGTTAACGGACAATGAAAATCCTTTCATCGTTTATTTTACTGATGTTCCAGTTCCCCGTTTTCAAAATGGGCGAAAGCTATGACTAACTCTATCCTCAAAGATTTCCAGTCGAACGCTATTTCACCCGTATTGAAATATCGGTTTGAAAATGTATTCAAAACATAAGCATCTATTCAACATTGTGAGGACATAGGATTGAAAGTACAGTTCTTTTCTCGTTCAATTTCTATTCCCTTAAAATTCTTTATTTAACCACAAAAACAAACGACAAAGACAACGTTTTCAAGCCACTAAAAAACTTCTATAGAAAATGCATTTTATTTAACGACCTAGCCTGGAAAATTTGCTTGCGCAAGAGAGGCGGACGATAAAAAGGCTGGGGGCGTTTCTTCCTTCCAGATTTATGGCCGTTAGCTGCCATTATCACAGAAAACCGATCTACTTGCAACACAACAGGAAGACCAAGTAAAAACAGCAGGGACCCTATTTATGGGTTCGACCTTTGTTGCATAAGCGTATCAGATTACATGATGCGCTTCATATATCATATGACAATGTTGTTTCAATAAGGGCATTTTACCCCCTACCCCCTCTTTTACATTGTGGCTCATAGGGCAAGGCTTTCTAGAGTAGTGTTCATATGTTTGTCAGGAGTATTTTTCCTTTTTTTGCAAACCTTATACTCAAAGCTACTCATAGGAAAATTCGCATTTAAGTGTTCCTTTACACAAATTTATTGTTAATAAATATAATTTTTGGACATCACAGATTCTGTATAATCACAAAAGGGCTTGGGTTTGGAAGGCATAAATGCCGTGGCGATGTCAACATGACCAAACGCTTCTCAATGGCGATATAATTATGTGATTTATTATTCGATCTTGCCAAGACAGAATGGGACTCCTTTTATCAGAAAGAGTATGAAAAATCATAGCATAATCATAATCAGTATTTTATCGTGCGTCGTTGGATATAGACCTTCCCCAGGATCCGCCACGATTCTCTATCATGGGCATCGCCTAGTTCATCTTCTGTCAGCCTCGGTTTCGCATGTGATCTCTGGGGATACATGTTGTAAGTCGTGATGTCCATTCTTGCAACATGGTCTGCCCATTGCCATTTAAGTTTTCTAATAGATTCTATGATGTCTCAGATTCTCATTTTCTCCCTGATATACTGTGCTATCTTGTGATTTCTCTATGTAAAGTTAGACATGATTCTCTCATGTGTGCGTTACGTGTTTCTCAGTTTGCGGATCTGTCTCTTGGCACAGACCTGCAAACTGAGAAGCATGCAACGCGCGCATGAGAACGTACTTATTTATTTGACTGGGCATGGCATTCATCCCTTTACTAACATATATTGTTATATCTATAAGCGTTAAATCAGAAAATCAACAGTTGATTAAAAATCCTGTTAAATTACTTAGTATAAACAATCCCTAAAGTAGATACAAAATACGTAGCTATACAACCCAAAGCAAATCACAGTGAGCATCACCATTTTTTTTCTACTGGAGGTCATTGGTATATGACGACAGAGGTTGCTTCACGAGTAGTCTTGTGTAATGTCTTTTTCTTTCGGCGAAAAGCCTTGTGGGATTTGGTGCAAGATGTAGTTGAAAATCATGTGCTTTCCGAATCGATGAATTGGAAATCATGGAATGAGAGAGTAAATGGAGAGTGCTGAAATGATTTCTGAATCTTTTTTGTCTTTCATTTCGTACTTGAATACAGTTGAAGAAATTTCAAGAATCTACCCAATTTTGTGCTATATTTTTGGCATTTAACAATCCCTGTGGATATCATAGTTACCTTGTGCAAGATTAAGCTATGCTTAATAAATAACCGTGCCTGTTTGATGGGTTAGATATTTACGTCCAACGATTTTTTTCAACTTATTCAATCTTTAAAAATTCTTGGATGAGGTACTGCAACATTATTATTAATTCTGGCTAGCTTTTTTCTTTCATCCTATCTTCCAGTTGCTTTTCATCACAACTTTGAATCAGGCAGCAATTAAATGATTAAACAGTGTGATCGGAAAATAAATAGGAGACTTATAGCGACAATCGAACTCACGTAAGGGGTGTCCAGTATACGCTTTGCTACTTTAAACCATTCAGCCACGGACATTGTAGTAAAACGAGGCTAATTTTACACCTTGAACCCAACTCCTTACATTCGATATTCCATGCCTGTTGATGTTTATGATTTAGACCTAACTAGTCAAACGATATTTTTCATTTTTTTCATTTAAAAAAAAATATTCTTCGATGAAGTATTGCAAAATTATTATTAATGCTGTCTAGCTTTTTACCTTCATCTCAACTTTCAGTTGCTTCAGAATATTCGTACCAAATTTGATTTGATTCTCTCTCTCTCTCTTTCTCTCTTATTTTATTTTACTTAGACAGAGAATCCTGACATTGCCCGAAAAGAAAACTTCAAATTTTGCAACATATGTACGTTCTTAAATAATTTCTCCTTGGGGAGGGCTTTGGGGAGAAATATTGCTAAACTGGACGCGGATGAGGGTACGTGCAGACCTGGAATACATGAGAAATTATACCTCTAGGCAACACTGGGATGGCTGTTAGTATATATATATATATATATATATATATATATATATATATATATATATATATATATATATATATATATATATATATATATATATATATATATATATAATGTATCTACTCTTATAATTCGATAACTACGACGTCATTTGGCCATTAGTATACAGTGTATCATATCCTTGAAACTAAAACATCATCCTGCACCTCATATTCCAGTATAATGCGTGTTACTGTCAAAAACAGTGCAGACTACACTTCATTTTGATGTTAATATCTGTTTGCCTTCTCAATTCATAATTGTTACCGTTTACTTTTTTGGATTAATTCTTGATTTGAGCGGTAATGACTGAACATTCATCTGTGACGTGTATTACTGTAATTAAACTTCATAAAACAAAGTCACTTTACTCCGCCATTTTGTTTTTCGCCATTTTCCTCAAAGTATCCGATCGTGTTTGTTGAGAACGCATAGAAAAGCTGTGTACTTTAATTCATTTACCACTATTGTACTCTGACTTGTCATATATATATATATATATATATGCGTGTGTATGTATACACACACACACACACACACACATATATATATATACATATATATATATGAATGTGTGTGTGTGCTTGTTGGATGGATTATTATGGTTATGAAGCACTGGACAGTTACAACATAAAAAATAGAAAGTCGTAGCCTCAAAAGTTCACTAATTCGTTCTGGTTAGGTAATAAGTGGCTTAACTTGAGAAATGATAATGAAGACAAAGTACTTTTTTTAGTATCATTATCTATATTATAATTCTCCTCTTCATGATCTACGACCGTAACGATCACTTTTGAGGGAGATGATTTTGAAACGCAGAAATTTGAATAAAGCAGATGTCAGGGGCGTTTGGTTTTTGTTACTTAACAGAATTCCATGTTTGTATAAAATCTGGGTTATGAATCGGTTGAACAATTTTATGGAAATATATTACCTTTTTTATTTACTATAAATCAAATCTTAAGAATGTCATTTTTTTTTATAAGAAATATTTAATTACTATAAATTACATAAATTAGAAAATCACTTATTTTAGATATTTGCTCATTTGGATAGGAGGAGTTTAGCTAGCTTATTGACTGGGTAGGGAGCGATGGGAGGAAAAAGTTAGGTAGTTTACTGAAGGGGTACGAAGTTAAGGGGAGAGAGAGGGGGGAAGAAAAATTGTTTAATGAGAGGGTAGGAAGGAAGGGGACGGAAAAGAACGTTTGGTAGTTTACTGATAGGGTAGGGAAATTTCCCCGCCTGATACGAATCTATGTTTGTATATTAATTAAATAGAACCACAAACCGACAAAGATCGGAAAGATAAGAGAGTGAATTAGACGATATAGGTATAGTACGGAGTGATGGATAATCTTAGTTGTCAACATCCGTGGAATTTCCACGGGTCCAACTAGTTTTCACAATTAGCACCTGACAAATCACAATGTATCCCTAAGATTAATGGCTAAATATTTGCGATTAAAATTGAAGCCGCTTTTTTTCTTTTGTGAGTTTCGAACAATTAGCCTCGGTTTGGGTTTATCGTTCACTCTTCTAATCGTGAAACTTTTGACGTAGATAATGGCAAATATTTGTCATTCAAGTCAGGGAACTTTCCAACGTTTGTTTTTTACGTGGAACCAATTTGTTCTTTTATCTTTCGCACGCACTTCTTTCTGTGCATTGAATGTGTGTGAGGATGTGAGCGCATGCTTATGTGTTAGTGTAAGTTTCCTAAACA
>OY735200.1:65181350-65258850 GCA_963457665.1 Thysanoteuthis rhombus
TGTGAAACAGCTGTCTGTGGATGACACAATAATATATATATATATATATATATATATATATATATATATATATATATATGTGTGTGTGTGTGTGTGTGTGTGTGTGTGTGTGTGTGTGCACGCGCGCATGTGTGCGTGCGAGTGTGCGTGAATATAAGAACGTGCATGTCTGTTGCATTTACTTGCGTATATAGGTAAATATGAGTGTTTTCACAATCTACTATACAAATGTGTGTTGAAGCGTGAATTTATAAAATGCTTCATTGTACATTCGTTTGCGTGATGTTTTACTCTATCCCACGGCTACAGGGGCTTTCATTGACTGGGGTCCACGCAAAAGGAAACCATGTAAGAATAACTACACACGTCGCCTCAAATGACAAACACTTGAAAGATAGCGAATGATCTAAGGGTCGAAAGCAGAGAAATGATTGAGATCGAGAAGGGGGGATTTTGAGTGAGGAGGTTGTTACGGGTGAATTTTTTTAATCCTTTGGTGGACGCGTCGCACGAAATACCCAGGATATCAAGAAATATTGTGGGAATGACAAGGAAGGGTGGAAGAAAGGAAAATGGAGGACAGTATGGAGATGTAGAGGACGGATTAGAGTTCAGTTGTTAAAAGCGGTTTGAGATAAATAAAGGAAGGGAGGGAAGAGAGAAAGGGGATAAGGGTGGTTGGAAGGAAGAGAGGGAGGGGAAGAATTTCGGAATGAATGAAAGAAGGTAGGAAGGAAGGAAGGAAGAAAGGAAGGGAAGGAGTGAATTGGGGTAAGAAAGGAAGGGAGGGAGGGAATCAATGGAGGAATGAAGGATATAAGGGAGAAAGGGATGAGAAGAAGGGGTAAGGAAGGAAAGTATGAGAGGAAGGGGGTAAGAAAGGTAGAAAGGAAGATAGGGAAGGGTGGAAATTTAGGAATCAATGAAAGAAGGAGGGAAGAGAATAGGAAGGAAGGAAAGAGGTGAATTGTGGTAAGAGAGGAAGGAAGGAATAAAAGGAATCAAGGGAAGAATGAAGGAAATAAGGAAGGAAGGGATAAGAAGAAGGGGGTAAGGAAGGAAAGAAGGAAAGAGAAGAAAGAGCTGTGGAGGGAAGGAAGGGGAATAAAGGGGAAATAAAAGAAGGAAGGAAGGGAGGGAGGAAAAAGAAAGCGAAGTTGAAGAGTGAATGAATTGAGAAACAACGGAAATGAAATGATGGTAACTGTAATTTATCATCGTCAGTCTTTCAACGTCCGTTGTTGGACATATACCTTCCCTGACCATCGCCAGACAACTGGATCGTGGACATCAAGGTGCAAATACCCCCCCCCCCCCACCAACATGTCTAAATCATTACACCATTTTATTTTCTGCCATATTTCAGCAGTTGATGGGGATCTACGTTATGGGCGGTGATGCCTAGTCGTTGTCCAACATTCTTGCAACATAGCCTGCCCATTGCCATTTGATTTTTCTGTTGGATGTTATGATATCCCTGGTCCCTGTTTATTTTCTATTACAGTATGCTGTCTTACGATCTCTCGTTTTGGTGTTAAGCACGATCTCATGTGCACATTACATGGTTCTTAGTTTGAGGGTCATCTGTTGTAGACCTTTCTTTAAAAACGAATGGGGTGGGGCCCTCTAGTTTTTGAAGTTTGAGTGATTTCTACCGAAACCTTGCCACCCATGGGTGATTCTTAGTTTGATACCTTCATCTTCTGAGGATTTCATTGAAATTCGTAGTGCCAGATAGATGCAGTGGTCTACAAAGAGAAAATAAACGAAAGATAGAATGATTATTCTGAAATAAGACAAATGATATTAAACAAGTGAAAGAAAACCATAGTTTCAATGAAAGAATAAGAAAGTTATTTTCTTGACATCTACAGCAAAGCAGTCTTGGTAAATCTTAGAATAATTTGAAATGTTCAAGCTGAGATTTTGTTCAATGCAATGCCATAGGCGGTATTGTGTGACATGATGAAAAAGAAGATACGTCAGATTCAACGTCTGGGCAGCTTTAGAGTTTATTAGATTCTGATAATGTCTTCATATAACGAATGCTTACATAATATGAATAATATGAATAATGAAAGCTACGATTGTACGTATCAGCGCCATCTCGAGAATTAAAAGATACAAAGAAGCAAAAAGAAAGATCCAAAATGGAGGGTCGAATCAACAGGCGATAATAGTTGTAACAAAAATCACAAGATATGCTTGGAGGATTAATTAAACAGAATTATATATTTTCATATAAAAAAAAGCGGCATTACATATGCAGGTAACATGTGTGAAAAGAACGACTGGTCATTGTATATTGATATCTGGATTTCGGGTTTAAGTGCCGATTTATGAAGAGAACGTATGTAAATAACTCCTTTATGGATTTGCATTCTGCCATGCTACATAGCATTAAATTAATTTCTCAGAGACTGACCGAACGGAGGATGAAAGGGTTAAGTTCAACAAAGTGCATAATGGCGTCATTTGAATTGTTCAGATTTTGAAAAGGGACATACAGAATGAAACTAGTTTCCTGAATGTGCAACGACATTAATAAAACATTAAAAATGCGTACATCTATATCCTTTCAAATGACTCGTGTAAAAATCCCGATTCATTTATATTCTAATGGCATCTCTTGAACAATTTTGTAAGATGAATAAATAATTCAATGCCACACAGGAAATGCATACTCTATAAACATCATGGACTACAATAATAACGGTATGAAATTTTAATTAGAGTGCACAATGGATTCCCTCTCCATCCGCGCCCAAACCTTTTTTCCCGACCCTATTCATATACGATGTGAGGAGGGTTAAAAACAAGGTCAAAATGGATGACACGTTTTGGCTGTTCAGCATTTCATCGGATTGAAGGAAACGAAGGATAAGTTGAAAAGAAATGTCTGAAAAAAAAAAAACCCGTACAAATGGAAAGAACAAGCCAAGAAAAAGACCCCTATCTTGAAGAAGAAAAAAAAAACTGACACGAAAAGTAAGACCGATGGTATTTGTTGTCAGAGGAGGTTTCTTTTTGTTTTGTTTTTTTCCACAATTGATCTTTTTTTTCTGTTATTTTCTCTAGTTTCTCCTTTGAATAATCCACTTCTTTCTCCGGTTTCCCCCTTTCTTTTATCTTTCATTTTTATCTTTAATCATAGCCTCTTTTTGAAATACAAAATATCTCAGTTTAATTAACCGACAACAAACCGAAGTTCTTTCAAATACAAAACAAACAAAATCGGGAAATAACTGGAAAATTCTTAAAGTGAACTACTTCTTAAATTCAACACTCTTTCTCCTATCATTGTTCCCTTTCTCTCTCCCCACCCTGTCTCTCTCATACACACACGCACACACATACAAACAAGGAGAGTGAATTACACTTTTAAATGTCTTACTTGCGCGTAGACATACCCAATCTCGAAGACAAGCTCACTTTCAGATACACATACACGCTCATATGTAGGCAAATTTTGAACCATTTTTACGCATTCAGAGCCTATGCACGCATATCCATAAAAAGCGCCAACGTTCGCAGTTTAACGCATGCGCACATGCACGCTCGGAGTAAAGTATTACTAATTTCCACAAAAAAAAAAAAAAAATCAAAACAGCTGAAAGAAAATTAAAGAAAATGAAGGGAATTTGCATTCTCGGGGAAATCATGAATTACTGCCACACATAATTGTTTCTTTTTAAATCATAAATTAAGCAGTCGTGGTAGTGAAATTAGATTACTTTGATGAAAAAACAACCATTGTGGTTTGAATCATAAATTTATGATGTATACCGTCACCGCCAATAACAACAGAAAACAAGTCTGGTTAGCCAATCGATAGGGGTGATCAATTGAAGATATGGGAAAAAAAACAAACAAACAAAAAAAACAGGTGATATCAATGAACAAGTTATTTTTCTTGATTTTTGGTGCCGTGATCATTATAAGTACAAATGAATGAAAATTAAGGACCAATTTGGTGTGAACATTCATTGTAAATTGCCTCCCCTCCAAAAAAAGACTCCTTGGGGACGGATTTTCGAAAACAAAAAATGGCATTTTCCGTTCTCATTCAGGGGAGTGCATGTGCAAAATCGCAAGTTTCTGCAACGAACGGTTAGGGCTGGGTGGAGTTCGGATTCGGATAGATACATAGACGGATAGATATAAATGTCAGGACACATTAATAACCTAAACATAGAAACGGTCTGTTGACGGTAACTTTGATTAAAACATAAAAATAGAACTCTTGGAATGTGGATGGGCAGCAAAGGGTGTCCATCGCAAATATGACTTTGCCAGCTGTTGGTTGTTATTTTTGTAAGTGAACGATTAGGGCAACTGTATATACGAAAGGGAGGGATGCAGGTCACCAGTGACACAAGGTCAGAAAAGGTTAGAGAACATCTTGTAAACTGACAAATACATTGGAAATTATATCTACCACTAATCTTTGGAAAATTATCCTTTGTTTTATATATATATATATATATATATATATATATATATATATATATATATATATATATATATATATATATATATATATATATATATATATATATATAATACACATGGTACAGATCAGGCTAGCAGTATAGCATAATATAACAAGATAGTAATAATATAAAGCAACTTCTGATATCTGATGGATTTATTTCGTAGAGTGTTCGATACATTCGCCTGATGAGGCCTGGAGAGGGCAGAAACATGAGCTAGTTTGTGTAGCGAATCCACATTCTACTATATATATATATATATATATATATATATATATATATATATATATATATATATATATATATATATATATATATATATATATATATATATACTCTTATAATAAGTGCATTCCGGTATTTATCGAAGGATATATACTTATTTACTAACTGTAAATCTGACACAAAGCCATAAATGTACACAGGTGCTAACGCATGCATGCACACATGCACACACACACAGACACACACAGACACACACACACATCGAGTGAAAGACATTTATAAATGCAAACATCCTACCCACGGATGATTTATTTCACTTCAGAAGTAATACTCTGGGAGATTAGCTAGCTAAGCACTCAACCACTCTGTTGCTACGGAAGGATAATTATATATATATATATATATATATATATATATATATATATATATATATATATATATATATATATATATATATATATATAAGAGAAAGAGGGGGAAAGAGACGGAGAGTCTATAAAGCTTTACAGATTTAAACACTGAACATTAAAAAACATTTTCAAAGGGTTTTTTTGTGTCACTTCAGTCACTTATTTCCCTAATATCTGTCAATGCAATTTATGTAATTTTCTTTTATGTTCTTTTTCCTGTTTTACATATACTTTGTTAATATGGTACAATGTATATTTTTTGTTGGGATTATCAGTTGTTTACCATGTTATAGCCTCGTAGATATTTAGAACAAAACAGTGATATCAACATGGCACCCCAGCAGTGTTGATCAAGCATCATCTCCCTTTCAACCATGTTTTAATACAGAGTTTATGCCTTACTATAGTTTGTTGTTTTATATAGGGTATTATTTATATTGTATATTGATATTATTTTATACTACATATATGATTTTTTGAAACAGGGCTCACTTAAGTAGGTTACCCCCAAAACGTAATCAACGATGAGGGATCAGTAAGTGTAACAACAGACTTGGCTCGCTGTTCGTGTTACTTCTATTGAATATTCATGTATATGTATACGTACGCATGTGTGCATGTGAGTATGTTTGTATCAAAAAGCGAGAGAAAGATAGAGAGAATGAAATCAAATATATAGTGATCAATTGGAGCCTTGTTCATTCATGTTCAGTCATGTTCAACTTTTTATTGTTTTATGATGTATTATCTGGCCATTTGTAATTACTATATGGTTTCTAAAAGCAGGAATCAACATTGATTTTGGAAAGAGTGAGAAATTCCCTTTATAAACAAGTGAGAATGTATTTCCAATCAGGTTCGGCGGCAAGTTTTTCTCTTCATTAAGCTGTGAATCGTTGTTGTCACGGTCCCAAAGATTGGACCAATAACTACGTTTTTATACGTGTATATTTGTAAAATACAAGAAGTACACAATTCAGGAAAAAAGAAGCGATCTCAAAAAGCGAGGAAGCAGATTCAAAATCCTGTTTACTGAACACCTACGTGTTTTCATGCCAGTGTTTGAGGAAACGCACGATATTGTATTTCATCATCCTTCATTTGCCTTCCGTGCATTGTCTCTTTGAAACAGAGAGAGAGAGAGACAGACAGACAGAAACATCAGTTTCTCTATATGTAATCCAGCACTTCAAATGATAATTGCTGTAATTCTTGGAAATAAGTGTCTTTGAGTTCAAGTAGAGGGTGTCTCTGTCTGTCTCCATCTCTCTTTATCTTTGTGTGTACGTGTCACGTTATGATTGTGCCTACCGGTCACGCGGATTTCTCATGTACAATAGAAAGCAAAGGGCTGTTACCTCTGCCAACGCCAATGACACTAAGGGAAAATAAAACTGAATCAAATCAGTTCACAAATAGTTGCAATGCAGAGGACGTAACTGCAAAAATAGCTGGGTCCACCCAAAACTTGGTTCATGGCCTGCACTTCAACAAAATGCCATGAGAATTCATTGAGATCTTTTTGGAATACTGTATGGACAAAAAGTGTCTGGGTCTATCCAAAATTTTTACCAATTTCTCCTTACACCATAGTATATCCTTCCGGAATATTTGATATGAACTTTTTTTTGTTGAGATCTCCTGTGGACATGTTATGCAAGGGAGATAACTAAAAAATTCCTGGATCAATCCCAAAATTGAATCATTTCTATAGTAGCCCCCATCCCACCCTTCCACAAATGTTATTGTGAAATTTTGAAGATATTTGTAGTGTTGACATATACTCAGGATGCAGGAGATGAAAATATCCTGGATTTACTTTAAAATTTAATCACTTCTTCGTTAGTCTATTGCCCACTCTCCCACAAAATTTCATTCAAACTCTTAGAGAACTTTTGGTGATATTGTGTGGACAGAAAGACATGAATGAATCCATGTACTCCCTTCAATTTCCGGGGTTAGATATACCATTACTCAGTATCAGATTCTGTCGACACTTTCACTGTCAGATGTGTATATTTTTTTGAGCTGAAGTGTGGTAGCTGAGAAAACCAAGTCGAGGCTTGTGAAAGAAGGATGAAGGAATGATTAAGGGGGCGAATGATTCGATAAAGGATACGAGAGAAAGAAGGAAGAATAGGAGGAGGAATAACAACAGGACAGGTAGGTAAAATGAGCAAAGCATTGATCGGATGTTTGCGCAGAAGTTTTTGTGTGAAATGGCGAGAGACGCCCGTCTATAGAAATATCTTTGCTTTTTTTTACAATTCAGATGGGATTTTTGTCCTCCAATTTCTTCTGTTAATAACGCATGTGTGTAACTAATATCCACATATGAAGAGAGAGAGAGAGAGAGAGAGAGGGAGGAAGAGAGAGAGGGGGGAGAGGGGGATATTGAAAAAGAAAAGAAAAGAAGAAATGAGATAGAACCACGAAAAGAGAGAGAAAGAGAGAGAGAAAGAGAGAGAGAAAATGTTGGGTACTTAAAATGCATAGCGAGAGTTGCGGAGAAGACGGACCCTATAGAGAGGAAAAAAAGAGAATGTAGAAATAGAGGGGAGACAGAGTGGGAAGAGAGATAATTGGAAAAAAGAATGAGAAAGGAGAGATATGAAGAAAGTGAGAGTGAGATAGAGAGAGGAAGAGGGGGAGAAGAATATAAGAGATAAACATACAAAAATAAATGTAAATGAAGTCAGCAAGACAGAGAGAGGGGGAGAGAGAGAGAGGGGGGAGAGAAAGGCTACATGCACTATTAGATAGATTTATTTTCCTTAAACACAGAAACTCGGATCTCCAGGACGGGCTCGGGTGATTCATCTGTATTTCTAAATCCACCCCGAAACTCAACCTTTTAGATCTACAGGGACAGCTTTGTTCTCACGCAGTTAGTTTGTGTCGTCGAATTCAATCTGTTCATTTACTTCAGGGTTTCTCAAATTTTCTATTGCTTCCAATAATGTAATGCCTATCGCCTTTTCAAGAGAAAAATCCATTTGTATGTGACAGTCTATCGCCCACTCAGCTCAAATCTCGTCCCTTTAGAGACGATATTTGCCTCCATTGAAACTGATTTATTTGTTGATTTTCTTTGAGAATTTGTCGTCTGCTGGCATCATTTTCTTCCTTTCCTCAAATCTTCGTTTCATGATTTTTCGCGTCTGTTTGAACGTGCAATTGTTTTTATACACCAACTATCGAGTTTTGACTTTATTTTCGTATGTAACAAAATCGACCGATGACAATGACCAGACCAAAAACCAGTGACGTCATGCACGAATAGCAGTGACACAGTGACTTATGCAAAAACTGACGACGACTTCACTCCTGCTTTTAAAGCTTAAATAGGGTCGACATGTTTTGCTGAAATTTGCAAGTCCCATTTACAGGAACCACTAATGGAGGAGTTGAAATGGGATACGTAGTTGTGGAATTATATTGTACGGAGAAATTAATTTCATTTTGTTTACTTAGTAGGTTTTAATTAAGCAAGGGAGTTTGACCCTTGCGCAGCAAAGATTGTTATTTTTATAATTATCTTAATTCATCCAATTATACACCTTTACTGATTTCCAGTATTTCTAGATGGAGCAGAGAGCATTTTTTAAAAATATCGGCTTTGTTTGTTTTCCATTTTGTAAAATTGTTTCTGTTACGGCTGGTGTTGCTTACGAAACAACTTTTCTTGACACATATTTCCTTCTTACATGACCAAACCGCTCATTTTTTTGCCTCTGATTTCCTTGAATAATACAACTGGAATGAAATTTCAAATGCGTTAGTTTCCATTTAGCCACCGTCAAAGCATCAATGATTCATCAACTGTTGTTTAGAGGTGGCATACATACAATTGAACATGTTTTTTAACAGAAAAAATGTTATTTTTCATTTTGTGGCTTGCTGCTAGGGATTGAAGTATCGTTTTTTACTGATCACTATTATTATTATTATTATGCACAGTGTAAAAAATTGAAATGTCTAAATAAACCTGACGAATACATTAATTTTCAGAAAGTGGCAAATCTGTTGTTAATCCTCTTGATGCTTATGAACAAATCAATATATTTGCCCTTTGAAAGAAATATAAGAAACAATCAAGTGAGTGTAACTTACTTGTATTGAAAATCGAGCCAAAAGCGAAGAAATATCGTTTATATTTAAATTTGCTCTTTTTCAAAACTCTAGACTAAATACCTGCCCTAACAGGCAGATTAAAAAAAACAATTTATAAATTAGATTAATGTATAGGTGGAAATCTATATTATTAAAGATAATGTTTAATTCAATTGTTTATGAAATTGATTAATTCAATACCACCCTTTCTTTACACTTTACACTGTTAGAAAAAAAAAGGGAAACAGATGTTGAAAAGGTGGGATAATGTGAAAAGTGGGGGAGCGGATGTTGAAAGAGGGGTTGTTATCAAAAAAAGGGTCGTACTTGGGGTTAATGTTATGAAGGGGGCGGTAACGTTAAAAAATGGGGGTATTCTACAAAAAGATGGGGGACAATGTAAAAAAAGCTAAAAGGTTTAAAAGGAGAGGCATAATTTGAAAAGGAGGAAGCAAACTATTAAGGAAATAGAGACTAATGTTAAAAAGAAAGGGTCATTTAAAGAGGGGGTTAATGCCCCAAAAGAAGGTGGGATTTATGTTCATATTTGATTATTTTCCTTGAAGTTGAAAACAAAAAAGAAAGAAATCTTCCACTTGATTTTGACCCTTCAAGGGGGAGAAAAATCTCTCCTTCGATTTTGATGTCTGAAAATGGGAAAGTTTTCCCCTCTATTTGACCCCTACAAGTGAAAAAAGCCCCCCTTCGATTTTGACTTCTAAGAACAGAAAAAGGAAGTTCCTCTTCGATTTTCTTCCCCGAATTGAGAAAAAAAAATTCCCCTTGATTTGACACCTAGAAGTGAAGGAAAATCTTCATTTGGAAAGGAAAGATTTTTATTCACTTTAGGGGTCAACCCTAAAAAGTAAGAGAAAATTTTCAGCCGAGATTTTGACCTGTAAAGATTGAAAAAAAAGAAAGATTTCTATTCAATTTTTCTATTGCTAAGAAATCATCAAGAGTGAAAGAAAGATTTCAATCGATTTAGACCCCAGAAAATGCAAAAAGATTTTCCCCTTGATTTTGATACTTGAAACTGAAGCAAAAAAATTACCCCTCGATTTTGACTCCTAAAATTAGAAAAGATCTCTTCGATTTTGATCCCTTACATTCCTTTTGATTCTGGCACCTAATAGTAAAAAATGAAAGAAACCATTCGTTTTTGTCCCCCAAAATTGAAAATAAATTTCGTCCTGATCATAACCCTAAAAGTGATTCTCTATCCGTAAAGTGTACAGTAATATTTTAACAGTGCCACAAAACAAAAGAAAAGAGTAAAAACAGCACTATTCAAGATATTCCTGTACAGCCAATAAACAGTAAATTTTGACATACGTTAAGACTGTTTTAGTTTATTCTTAAATAAAGAATATTGCGTTAGATTTTTATCTCGAGAATTGATTTGGAAAATTTTTTTTCTTTAATTACGTCATTAAAAAGTAAAATATTATTTTAGCATGTTTAATTATCGTGTAAATCGACCCCAAGCCCGAACTGAACTCCTCTAAAAACACATTTTAGCGATGGTTTCCAAAAATTAGTTTACTAAAAGTATTACCAGCGGTCATATCTGTACCTACAGAAAGTTTCATGGGTTTATGTCGAGTAGTTTTAACAGCATCTAAGTACATACAGACACACAGGCAGATAGACAGACGAAATTTTGGCTAATTATAATTCGCAGTTTCTGTCGTTCCAAGAAAAAATAAATGTGGGGGTGACTGCTGTTTCCTTGAATATTCGACTAATAACGCTTTTCGTGAGATTTTCCGTTGAAATATGACAAACTTGAGTCAATATTGACTGAATTTTGCCAGCGCGTGGAATAGTCGAAACCTGTTCATGTGTACGTGTGTATGAAATTAGATGATATATCTATTATTCTCTCTCATTATCCCCCTCCCTCTCCCTTTTTCTCTCTCTCCATGTATATGTATGTATAATTCCCGTCGAAAATATTAGAAACTAAATAACTTACGAATTCCGGGTTAGATGTTTATTGCTGTTGTTAAAATTACGAGATGGCAATTGATTATGAAAATCTATTTTAATGAAATGAAAAGAGCTTTTTTAGAGCTCACTACATGTTAGCACCACCTATCGTATGTTCATCCTTGGGCAAAATATCATTGTACACAAATTTGCTGTGTTCGGGGTACAGCCGTCTGAGTTAGATTTGAAAAAGGCAAATTTGATCTGATCCCAATTTCACCTTATCCCAAACTGACCTTTAGGTCAGTAGAGGTCAGAGCAACCTATTCTACGTACATACTGGGATCAAAGTATTCGTATGCAGAAATTTTCTTTTTGTAGGGTGCAACTGTTTTGTAATCTATAAAAACATAATTGACATAGATACAAACATTCTTCAACTTTATTGTATTAGATTCATAAAAACTGCCCCGACGAAGTATTTCTCCGTGTATAGCCGAAAACAGTGTGGTATTCTTCAATACTGCCTTCGCATATAAGCATACACACACTTGTGTGCACCAACATATTTTCTATGTATCTAAGTGTAAACATGTGTGTGTGTGTGTGTGTGTGTGTGTGTGTTGTATGTATGTGTTAATATGTGTGAGATTTGCGGTTATTTTATTTCATTGTGTTTGACCGAGAGGAATTTCTTCGAAATTTGTTCTTGCTTCATCAATTCAATGTAAGTAGCATGGAACATCGATACTTTCCAACGAGGGAATATCTTAAACAAAGCATTTTTATTTGTTTGGTTCTCCTGAGACATTGTGAGTTACCAACAATCTCATTGGAGATTGGATGGGTGGGCAACAAAGAGGAAAGTACAATCTGCAGCCCGAATGCAACCCGAAGTTGAGTTACGCACCAAGTCCTGTTGGAATTGAATGTTATTCATGAAATTAAAAATCCACCCGAAACTCAACCGAGAAATACGTCGGAACAATGACGGTGATTTTACTTTTATTTTTTCAACGGAGATTCTTCTGTGTCTCATCTTCCCTTGTTTCGTTCTGTTAGTTTCTCATTAGAGCTCTCCGTTTTTGACTTTTATTTCATTCATTCTATTTTAAATTTAGAGTTTTCTAATTCTTTCTGTTGTCAGTTCTCTCCATTTTATTTCCTTCAACTTTCGTGTTTACCGATCTGAGTTTAGTATAGAACAAGCTCAAGTGGAAGAAGTAAGAGCAGGAAGATTGTGTTGAGCCAACTTCCAAGCCGGAATAACCAGTGTGTATGTGAAGAGAATAGTCGTTTGACACCTGGTTTGTACCTGGGCACGTACACTGGCTTTTGGAACCACTGAGGAAAAGTCCGACGATGTAACCTACCGAGTTCTACTCCTAATATCTATCTATCTATCTATCTATCTATCTATCTATCTATCTATCTATCTATGAGCCTGTTTTGTGCCATTCAATCGATCTAAATCGGAGTTATTCCCCCTTTGTTTTTTGCTAAATCTCATCGTGTTGTTTTCCCCCTTTCTCTCCACTTTATCCTTTTATTTTTTTTTCTCAAATTTAGTCACGCCTTATTCTGGAATTGATTTTATTTTCCCCTTGTAAGAACAATAACAATGACAGCAACAATGGCCCTCAAAAGTTAAGACCCTTCAAATTCATTGGGGAGTTCTGGTATGCAACCTCATTTCAAGCCCACTAAAAGATTTATAGAGAGAAATTCAGGTCAACCGACTTCATCAAAATATATATCAAGGATTGTCTGGATTTTCATTGTAATCAATCAACAAAAATAACCGGATACTAATTTGATGAGTCCCCTTCCATGGCCAAATTTAAAGATCTTCTTTCAGTTGAAGAAAAACACTTTTTGTAAAACTTACTAGCTAAGTCATTCAATCTTCATTCAGAATTGAGTTTGACCCTGAAGCGGCCAGTCACGTTGTTCTATCTACTTTCGTTTAAATTTCTAGTTTAATATAAATTCTATTCTATTCTATTCTATTCTCTCTCTCTCTCTCTCTCTCTCTCTCTCTCTCTCTCTCTCTCTCTCTCTCTCTCTCTCTCTCTCTTCTCTCTGGTCTTTACTGATTAATCTTCAATTTGTCTTTATTTTCCTTTGTCGTTTCTATTGTTATCATACAATCACGCATTTTCTCTTCTCTTTCCCCCACTCTTTGCTTGCCTCTCTTTTCCTCTTCCTCTCCCCTTCTTTCTCTCGCTTCTAGTCTAACCAATAGCAACAAAAAAAAAGAAGAAGAGTTCTCGTTCTTTCTTTATTGATCAAAAAACAGATATGCAGGCTTTAGCACTTAGCAATTTAAGCCCTAAACCATAAAATGACGAGAGCAATGCCAGGCAGTACAACAGATAGAACGGCATCTGTGAACGAACATGGAGCAGACAAATCATCTTAAGTAGGTGTTTACAGGCACTTTATCTAAAAAGTTGCGAGGCTGTCTGAAATCCACACATTCATCTGTGGACTCAAATAACACCCGAAACACAGACGTCGCTGATCTTCTCGGTTTGAAAGAGGAAGAAACCGAAATGTATTCGGGAAAATATAAACATTTCACCTCAACTTGTCTCAATAAATATACCGCCTTCAACCAGACGGAGTCAACTCCCAGCTCTTATTCTTTTGAAAGAAAAAGAAGGAAAAGCTGTAGGATGGAAAAAATGACGCCGTGGCATCTGTTAATCCAAATTTAACGATTGATTAACCCTGCGGGTGGAGGCCCATAATCCATAGTTATGAAATTAAAAAATATTGTCTTTTTCTCCATGAGTGTTTTTTCTTTTCTTCATCATGTGGGTTTTGCTAAACACATCACCAACAGAAAAAAATGATATCAATAGCCTTGGGCGACAATGTCTTCACTTTTTACCAGTGAATTATTGGTGTTGAATTTAATTCATTATTAAGAATCTCGGTACAGGCTGCTTGGCCACAAAATCATTGCATAATCTGCAGAAAATGAAACTACTTGGATTTTTAAAAAAAATAAATAGATAAATAAATAAATGAATAATGCACTTATTCAGTGAGACTGACTTGCATTCTAATGCTTGTAATTCTTATGGTTTAGACTCAACGACACGGCCAGAAATGGAGTGATCAAAACATTCTCAGCGCGTATCAAGCGTGCTCGGTGTTACCAAATTATTTATAGGCAAATAAATAATCGGTTAAGTGTTGAAACCCTTAATGTATTCTGCTACTGGGACATAAACGAACAAACAAGGCACTTTGTATTACACCCTTTTTTTATCACTCATGTCTTTCTCTCTCCATTTTTTGTGTACGTTTTTTTTTATGTGTGTATAATCCATTGTTCTCATTTTTTTCTAACTTGATTTATTTATAAGGAGCTGTAACTTTCCAGTGTTTACCAACGTTGATATGGCCACGCAAGTCAGTGCTCAACTGTGGCGAGCAAGCAGAGAGTATACAGGCGTTTCTGGATTAACGCCGTCTCGTTATAACGTAACTTTAGAAATTCCTCATATTTTCACAAGAGTTACTTTAATCTTTATTCGACTATTTTAATCATGTGTCTTTGTTTTCTAAAGTTTCAGAGCTGAAATGAAGAAATCGAAACCGAAAGTGTCACTGTGTATCCATATATTTTATGTATGCAATCATCTCGCTAATGTATAACACTTTTCGATATTTAATAAAAAATTGAATGGGTATTGGTGACAAGAGTCAGTTTTCACATTTATGTAATGGAACGGTCTCTTTAGAACGATTTTTTTTTTGTATTTTTACTTGATTTTACTTTTAGTTTAGTTATTTATTCAGATTTTATCAAATATTAGCTTTACTTGTTATGGTTTCAGTAAAAATTAGCTTCAATGATATGGTTTCTCAACTTTTTCTAAGCGATACTTAAAATGGGCTCAAAAGTTAACGAAGTAGAGTGATGGAACCATTCACAACCAAATGAGTTGAGTGAAATGAGCGATTTGGAAGAATAGAACTGCTATAATACTATTATGACTATCAGTTCTTGGTGCTGTCAAATAACATACAAAAAAAAAGAAAAAAAAGATGATGTGGTATTTATTTGTTTATCTTTATTTAATTCGATTTATCACCTGCTTTGACAGGTAAAATATTTAACGTTTCTGTTGATTCAAATAGGAAAAACTGGCAGGTTAAAATAGACTCAATCTTATGAAAATGATCTTTATATTACACCTGTTATATGTTCAAATATGTAAGGATATATGATAGATATTATTTCTTTCGAGAGAAAATTATCTGTTGTTCATATGTTTGACAATCTTTAACATTGAAACAGCAAGCAATTTCTGCACTGCTGCATGTTTTTTTGGAAAAGTGTCGAAATGCATCGAAACATGACCACGTGTTAATGAAAGTTTCCGTGATGTAACAAAACTTTTTCCCTTAAATTCTTTCTCTTCATCTTCCAATTGTCACTATCATCAACACACACACACACACACACACATACACACACACACATACATATATATATATATATGAATATATCTATATGATGAAGAAATTGATGAGATTCATTTGACGTAATTGTGAATTCAGAAGACAATATGGAAACACGAAAGTTTTGGAAACTGGATTGAATTTATGTCCGTTACATGTTTCGAGAGACTGTTTTCTCTCGTTGTTAAACATCAGATGACAATTTATAGAATTTAGTGAATAACAAGGTTTGAGGAAGAGGTGGGGGGAGACGATGCAAGGTTATTGTTATTCTAAATTTGTTATCTTACTGGTGAAAAAGGAAATGTCTTCGCATCAAAGTTCAAATCATTCGTGTATAAGAAGTGAAAATGGGAAGTGTTTTTGTGTGAGTATATGTAGTTGAATCTAGCGACTGTTATCGAGAAAAATTTTTTTTAATGTTTCGTGTTTAGAGCTGTAAAACTTTCTAGACTATATATATATATATATATATATATATATATATATATATATATATATATATATATATATATTCACAAACACACTTATACATATATCTGTATGAGAGAGAGAGCGAAACGTATAGATGAGACAGAGGGAAACATTGCATGTTAACCTACCTTATATTATGTATTCTACATAGATGATTACTGGTGTATATGTTGTTCGTTCAATAGCATCTTGACGAATGAACCCTAGTATGATAACGCGCACACACACACACACACACACACACACAGACAGACACACACACACACACACAGAGAAACTCCTTGTTTTTCTACAGTTAAAAAAAAAACAGAATAAAGTATCAAGAATTTCGAGTTGTAACGATTTGCTCTTGCTTCTGTTCAATGAGAAACCTTGATTTATACTGAAAATTAGAATTGCAAAAAGCATTAGGAACTCACCATTCTCATAAAATATGATGCGATGATGTGATTTATGTAAAACAACTGCTTTATATTATTACCAAATGGGTATGTGTATTTTCAAGTAGGGTACCTGGTTTTTGCACTGTAAATTAATTCAACTATGCAAGTCATGGAAGAGAAGTTGCTTTGCTTTTGCTTCGATACCAAAGGAATCGATAATAATTTCGTGATATGATCGTAATCAAAGGAATATTGTGTTGAATAGGCGCGTCATTGTTGACCAGAGAATTTTTTCGTGAATCTACTTCCATCCAGGCGTGGGACCCACTTGCTGAAACCGAATTACGCATCCTTCCGTCTTTTAATCTTCTAAAAAAAAAGATTCAATTCTAAAAATCTTTTGTGGTTATATTAATGTATTATACAAGTGAGAGAATAAGAGTGACGGGCGGAGGAGAAATGCGAAGATTGAAGACAGGAGGAAGGTGAGGCCAAGAACCCAAGAAAGATGGAAATAAATTAAAATGGAATGACGGAGACTGAGTGACAGTCGAAGGCATCCAAGAGATTTCGATTGAGGAAGAAAGAAAGAAAGAAAGAAAGAAAGAAAGGGCAGGAAGGGAGAGGGAAGGGAAGATGTGGAGGTAAAAAAAATGGAGGTGAGATAAAGGACAGAAAGAGAGTAAGTTACAATTTGAGAGTAAAATGTTGGTGTGGATAATGAGAATTCTGCCTTTCTGTAACTTCTATGCCAAACTGAATTATCCTTCGAGCAATAGGCTTCATTCTGATCCAATCAATGTTCTGCACTATGAAAGCGACAAAAGCAATGACCTGATTTTAGACACGAAACTCGATTCGCTAAAGGCGAAAGAAATCACCCGTGCTGTCTCTAACAACTGGTAGATCAGGAGACAGAGGACCAAAAGGTCAGGTATTTTGTCTCAACTGCCGGTTTAATGAGAGTTATTACTCTAGACACGCTCAGAAGGAAATATTCAACACAAAGCGAAGTCAAACATTTTATCCACGTAAAATCCTGTGAGAATATAATGAAATTCCCGATAGACATGTGATATGAATATCAACAAGTAGGTAAATTGTTAAGCATTTTTTAAAAAAATCAGTTTGATAGAAAAGAATTCGCAACTGGGAAATTAAAGACCCCAAAACTGCATTCTTGCCATCAATTTAACTTTGGAGTAAACATTCTAACAAAGGAGCCTCACATGGAGTAACTATTTGAGCGTGTTAATGATCGCTAAATATCCGCCGCTGAATGAGGCATTCAACAACAAAATAACACTTTAGAAAGGATAAAATTATTGAAATCTGAGCAAATTAGAGTGACTGATTATAACAATAACACAAGATAATCGTACCGTACAGCATTACAATTGTTGGTAATATTTTATCTGTTCGTTTTTGCATTTTGCATATACCTCTTCATATTATGAATTTTGCGTATGTTTCTCGTTAGGAAAAATCATCGGAGTATGGTGTGCATAATTTATTGATTCGGGAATGTTCTGACTCGAGAATTACAGTGGATTAGGAAAGAGTCGTCCAAAAGTGAAAAAGAAGGGAAATCTGCATACTGATTGATTTTCATGCTCTTTCACATAAAAACAGGAAACACTGATATGACACCGATGCGACCGCCATCTTGATTTCAAGTTTACTAGACTGAATACTCGCCCTATCGGGAGGTGTGGTTGTGTTACTGTCCAAAAAAAGGAATTGATTTAATACCACTTTTCGGACTGTTAGAAAAATGGGGACAAATGTTGAAGAAGAAGCGTGCTAGTGTAAAAAAGTATGTCAAGCTAATGTGAAAAAAGGTTCTAATGTAAAAAATGAGTTATCAAAGAAAAGGGGGTCTGATGTTTAAAAATGATAGAAAGTTCAACAGGGATGATATAATCTCAAAATGGGGGTGTAATGTTAAGGAAAAGGGGGAGGCAAATAGTAAAAAAAGGGCGTTGATGTTGAAAAAGGGGAAGAATTCCCACTGTATTTTGAGCCCATGAATTGAAAGTAAACGCCCCTCTCGATTTTGACCTCTAAAGATGAAAAAATATTTCACATTGTGATTTTTTCCACTTGATATGACCTCTAAAAAATGAAAATAAATCTTCTCTCGATTGTCACAACGGAAAAGGAATGTTTAACCCCCCCCCTCATTCTGGATCCTAAGAGTAGAGAAAAATTCTTTAGATTTCGACCCCTAAAAGTGAGAAAAAAATCAGCTCTCCATTCGGCCCCCTGAAAGTGAAAAAAAAATCTCCTCCTAATTTTCTCCAGGAGTAAAAAAAAAAAATTCTAAAAGTGGGAATAATCTTCCCCTCCATTTTAACCCTAAAAAGTGGGAAAGAAAATCTCCAAGATATTTACCCCTGAAAGTGAAAAGAAATTGTTCCCCAAGAAGAGAGAAAAAAAATCTCCCCCTCAATTTTAACCCCCGATAATGAGGAAAAAATCTCCCCCCTCAGCACATATGCAAAAAGTGAGAATCCTATTGTCAGCTGAGTATCTGAAAATTGCCCCAGTATCTATACTTCACACAGAAAACAGTAGCACCTGCTTCAGTAGGGCAAAGACAAGCTGAATTAATTGCTATGCTCATATCTCGGTAGACAGATGACAGAAGAACTCGTACTGAACAGGGAAGATCGTAACCCAAAGAACATTGTTTCATAGTCAGCTTACAATGCCAATAGACAACTGAAATCAGACAAGTATCCAGTGTTGCCTTTGCCTGCAGAGCCAGCAAATGCGACAGCAACATGTGATAAAGCTTTCGGTCTGTATCTGTATTGCCAAACAAATATAATTGTCCAGACGTATTCGGTGAGAACCGACTTGTTGTGGTAATAGGAAACCTCCACATCGGGATGAATGTTATGAAATTACTTGGCGACTTATTAACGTGGAGTGGATGGATAATAATTACTGTCCAGTCGGTAGACACAACCTGTGGTTGAGCTGGTGCAGTCTTGAGTTGCGGCAGCAGCCCTTTATATTCTACTGATATCTGCGTACCAAAAAATATGAGACACCTCTTCCATAAGATGTTGAAAAGTTGAGCTTCAGATCCTGATGCAGGGTTCATCATCATCATCATCATCATCATCATCATCATCATCATCATCATCAGTCTTTTAACGTCCGTCGTTGGACATAGACCTTCCCCTGGATTCGCCACAATTCTCTGTCATGGGCGTTGCAGAGCCAGTATTTCCTGAATCTATCCAGTTCATCTCTCCATCTTGTGTTCTGTCGGCCTCAGTTTCTTATATGATCTCTGGGAATCCATGTTGTGAGACGTGATGTCCATCGGTTGTCTGTCATTCTTGCAACATGGCCTGCACATTGCCATTTAAGTTTTCTATTAGTTTCTATGATGTCACAGACGTCCATTTTCTTCCTTATATACTGTACTGTCTTGTGGTCTCTCCACGTAAGGTTGAGCATGATTCTCTCATGCACACGTTGCATACTTCTAAACTTGCAGGTCTGTCTCTTGGTTATGTGATGCAGGGTTAGATAACCCCAATTCCTTTACAAGTAAGCTTTGGTTTGGGAGCCTGGACTTCAATTTGCGTTTTCCTTCAGAGAAGTAGATTTTGAACTCTGCATTCAATGCCTCGGACAGATTGTTCTGTTCACGTTCTCTTTGGGCCATACAAACTATGCACAATGGCTACATATTCGTATCAGAGATATGGTGTCACTAAAATGGTAGATACCACCAATTCATGAGGAATTTCAGGTGGGTAATTTTATTGCACGAAAATCAGCCTCTGTCCCTATCCACAACATACGAGATATCCCCTGTTCAATCAAATTTTGCAAAACTTGTCAAGGCAATGGTTACAAAATTTTAGGAATTTGGGAATCGGTATCATAAAAAGGAGACCAGGGTGAAGTAATAGTTTTCAGTCTTATGAGCAGTAAAGCAATAGGACAGTCACAATATGAATCCTATGTTACTGATAGGCTTGAGAAACGAGCGAAACCATTTCCAGACATCTTACAAAAATATGAATATATGAATGACGTCACCACGAGATAGTCCAGGGATTCATATCAATGTAAGGCTCTGGAAAATACCTGTAAAGTATTTGACAAAATGTACATTTCCAGTCATTCTAGAAATGGAGATACGAATTATATTTTTAGACACGAGAATCAAGGAGCAGCACCTCTTATGGTCATAGGAGAGCCGAAGTAAATCAAGAAGTCATCCCTCATCTGATGCCTCAATAAGCTGATAAGCTGTGCAACATTTGGTGACTCTTCAAAATAATCCTTCACGGTTTACTGGATCAGGACTTTGGAAATCACAAAGCGACTGGATGTGGTGTGGGATCAATACCCCCATGGCAGCTTGAAGACTGAAAATGGAACCAGGGAACTGCATTATTGTCAAAAGCTCAACACCAATTTTAAGTATAAATCTTTGTGCACGGAAAAATATGATCATACACAGTTTCTACCGGAATAAATGATTGTATCAGCTTATGTATGCCTGGAAATTACATGAAATGTTGCAAGTTTTTTTTTCTATCGTGACCATTTTTTAGTGGCTGCAGTTTTTGGTCAGATCGTGTGTATTGTATTCATATGAAAGTGCATCAAGAAATTACCAGTATGTGTGTTTTCACGTTTTACCTCTACTTTGAATAATTCTGGTTGAAATTTGAACTGATCCACTGTGTTATATTGCAAATTCTGTTTTTATGGTCGCCATTTAAAAATAGATATGAGAGCCACACTTTGGGTCTAATCGTGTGAATCCTGTTTTATATGTAAGAGCACAATTATTATACAAGTCTATTTATTAGTATGCAAGTTTTCAGATTTTTCTCCATGTTAGACAATTCTGGTTGAAATCTTGATTAATCTATCTAACTCATTTCATGGCAGCCATTTTGAAATAAAAATAGTTGCTGCAGTTTTGGACAAATCGTGTGTATTCCGTTTTCATGTAAAAAAGATGGCAGCAGAAATCCTCTAGTATGTAAGTTTTAACGCTTTTTCCCAATTCTAAAAATTCTTGGTGAAATTTCAATAAATATTCTGTGTAAGATTACGTATTGTTCTTATTATGTCAACCATTTTGAAATTAGGATGACGGTTGCAGTTTTGGCCAGATCGGGTGTGTCCTGTTTTTATATGAAAGAGCATGAAAAAAATCTACTGACGAGCAAGTTTTCATATTTTATCAAATTTTTAATGATTCTTGTTGAAATTGCAACTAATTCATGTAGTGATTTTTTTTTGCATGGCAGCCATTCGGAAATCACGATGGTGGTAAGCAGCTTTGGGCCAGACCGTGTGTGTCATATTTTTATATGATATAGCACTAGAAAATCTACCACTGTTTGTGTTTTCGCTTTTTTCCTTCTTATTATGAACAATTTTGGTTGAAATTTGTGTGATTTTTTTCGAACTTTGTTTTTTTCAAGACGGTCATTTTGAAATAAAAATGACGGTCACAGTTTCTGTTCCTATATGTGTCTTGTTTTTATTTGAGAGAACTCCAAAACATCTACCCGTTTGCAAATTTTTCCACCTTTATCAGATTTTGAATTAATCTGCCAATAAATCTCACCTAATCTACTTGACGAGAGAAAATGGAGAGAAGATTTGAAAAAAAGTTGGGGGGACTCTGCAGGAAAATTGTCTTCCTGCTTTATAGAAACACATTTTTGTGGATCATAATCGTTTCGAGCTTATACACTCAAGGCTGTCAGGTTCACAGCACTCTCGTAAAAAAGTAATTTATCTTTAACTTAATTGGTACGAATTGGATTTTTTGAGGATCATTTACACTACAGTGAGTCCTTCCAAAATAATCTTTTTGAGTCTTGTCCTTTCTTCTGGTGACCCACGTACAGTGGAACTAGCAGAGGCGGCATCACAAGGATGAATTAACAAAATAACAACATAATAGAATCAATTATTAATACAAAATATCCCAAGCATACATGAGAACAGTGAAGCCCCATAGATTAAATGAAATGCACTGTTCAAAATTCTGAGAACATGACTGAATACGACAGGTACATCGAGAAAGGCAGATGATACAACGGCCGAAACGTTGTGACTTTAAGAAAACAACAGTTCATATAAATCAGTGCATTGTAACATTGAGATGAACAATCTTTTCTGTAATTTGAGCTTTGAATCCATCTTTCCGATTCACTGTACCTATGGACATAATGTATAGTCCAATCTATGATCATAATTATCATAATCATTAACATTTAGGAATAATAACAATGATAATAAAAGAAATTCTTATTCATGATTTTCTCTTCTAATTGATTTTGAATGGACTGTCTCTGGGTTAAAGGATCGTTAATTTTACTGACTATTTACTTGTGGGTTTAGATGGACGCATTGAGTCCAAGGGAAGATAGAGAAAAGATAAATACTCAACAATACCGGGCCCTAGCGAATACATATTCTCTTGCATCAAAGACTCAGATTAGAACTTGAAATAAGTTAAAATCTTATAAAGTAAATGTACCTTTTTAGCAACTGATTGAAATACGAACCGTATCAATATTCATAGAGATTTGATACTTTTCTCTTTATCGATTTTACTCTATTTTCTCTTATCATTTATATCGATTTAGTGACCGATAATACTATTGTTGCTCTATAAACATCTCCTTAATATTAACCCCAAATCTTGGGTAGGGGCAACGATCAGACTGAATAGACTTCGAAAACCGATGGGAAAGGGATCAAAAGTGTAAACTTGACTTCCACCAGAGGAAAAAAATCTTTTTGTTCAGCCCCTATTTTCGACTTCGCGGATCTTCACATCCAAATGACAAAGGATATAAACGGGCAAAGTTTTGAATGGAGACTGAGGAATGAAAACCTCAAAAGAGGATCTCAAGCGATGAATTGCTTTAGGCTGGCAAGCTTCCGATAGAGCAAGCTTAACTTTCAAAAACAAGAAAAGCATGAATCCCCGAAAGAAAGGTTAACATCCTAATAAAAATGATTTACTTTTCCCAATAGTTACCTATTGAGCCGAAACATGGATATCTAACCAAAAGATTAATCTTGAAACAAAGAACCATGCAGTAGTTACAGGAGAAAATCACATCCAACTTCATGGAGAGATCATAATACAGTACAGTATATTAGGGAAGATACAGAATTCTGAGATATTGTAGAAAACTCTAATGGCTATGGGCTGGGCATGTTGCAAGAATTTCAGACAGCCACAGCACATCGACTCACACTGTGAATTGCCAGGAGCACCCTGGATTACACAGGCGCAAGTGTACACACATACACACACACATAGATGAATAGATAGACAGACACGCTCATACACAGACACTAAAAGAGAGGAAAATCTGTAGCCTAATTGGCTGGTTGGTCGGGCCATTTGTGGGGCTTCGGTGATTCGATAGGTTAGCCATCTGCTATTGTCGCTTAAAACGCCTAGCACACCCATGTCACATCCCACCAATATGGAAGACTATGGATGCTAAAAGCCTGAATCATTATAAACCATTCCACCATCCAGCACTTGTTGCGAACTTACGGCGGTACCAATCAATAATAGAAATGCACAATAAGATGAGCACTAATTGGGACACAAATTCAAGATTTGTGCATCGTAACCGGCGGGTGTTCATTTGATTGCCCCCAGGGGGAGCCCTACAACTGCTAGTCTCAATTCTGGCTTGAGTTCCCCTGATGGCCTACAGAAGAGATACAGTGATTACCAACCGACTGTTGGCCAAAATGAGAAAAAAAGGAAAAAAAGGGGACAACAAATTAGTTATCTATTGATGCCTAAGAAGTAAACCAACTGATCGAGGGTAAGAGACAATGCATGCCAATATGGAGGGAGAGGATCACAGTAGAGGTGTCAAGCCAAACAGGGGTGTCAAGTCAAGGCCAACCAAACCAAACAAATCCTGGAAAAAAAAAATTTAAAAAAAAAGCTGGATATCAGAGCCACCGGAAGTCCGTGAGGACATAATGAAAGAACGTGACTTCCTCTCGGGAGAAAAGCCCAACACAACTGACACACTATACGACGAAGCAGAAACAAATTCAAACAAAGATCCAGGCCGAAATGCATATCAAAGACGAAAAGAGAACGTCGACACACCAACGGAAGAAGAAAAGATATAGACAGGGCCAGGTCCGGGATGAGGGGTCTAACACACAGAAATCAAAATATTTGGCAAATCACAAAATTCAAACATCGACGTCCGTTAATTCAATGTAATTGGGATTGACATGTTATACGTACATAGACAGGTTAAATGAATTATATATCTGAAGTAGATATATGCCAGAAAAAAACTATAAGTTTTTAGGGATTCTAATATATTTTTGTGATCCAAACATCCAATTACCAAAGTTACAAACTCTAATTTTATTAGTTCATTTAAAACGATTGAAACTTCACTTGGGTCGTCAATTCACGGCAGTGTGTAAACAGCATGGATCAGTAGTAAAGGATACCCTCTCAGTTAGACTAGAAGTCTGACTGACGGACAAAGCGAAGTTGCGATATGAGGCAACCAAATAATGGAAATGAAAGCAAAGACTAATAGAACATTAATAATTATAGACAATATATCAACCAAATTTCGATTGCTAGTTAAATGAGTATTGGTTACCTCAAAGAAAAACTTCTACTTTCTTACTAAGTAGATACTTTTGGTGTTATACAATAAGACAATATGGCAAATTTAAAGTTCTTTTTTAATCTCAAAAATTGGTTTCCATGACCTGTACAATTATTAGCTTTTTCTGCAGTTTTGTATGTTAAACTGAACATCTCGTTGCAGCCATGCCCCAAGCTATATTTATCAAACTTACTTTCATCTACAATAAAAAGACAATTTTTTTTATAGATCACACATTTTTTCCATTGATCGTAATGAAAATAAAAAGATCTATTTATTCGAGGAAATGTTAGCTTTATTTATCAATAATTCAGAGGAAAGCAGGGTACTTATCATTTCGTAGTTGAGGTATTTTTCAGAATATTTGTTCCCTTCATCAATTTTCTGTGAGATCGTCATTGAAATAAAGATGAATTGTTTGAATAAATTCATTGTCTTTCATTCGCAACTCGTAGAAGTCTTCATCTTCATCTCTTATGCCGTTCTCATCAAGTGTTTTGTTCATGTCCAGTATTTTCTGGTTATACTTCCAAGTATAACTGCTTGCGTGAGAATTGCATTCCAAAACACGCACAAGAATAGCCCTAAGTCGTTCTTCAGTGCACACCTCAACTATATTTTCTATTGATGTGAGTGTATTAACGATTTTGATGAACCGAGTTTTTTTAGACAGGTTTCCAATCACATAACCATTGTCTTTCCACCAGGGACACCTAAAATTGGTACCCCATTTAGAATCTGGGTAGGATGGCGGGATGTGGATAAAAGGACCATTGGGGCAATAAGGAATTATACAGTTAGTCACAGGGTGTAAGAACGTGCGAGGTTCGTAAGTCTTGGGATTAAACCAATGGGATATATCTGTCCCACCAGCTCGTAGTATTGGCTTAAGAAGAATATTTCCTTTCTCGCTTTCACACAGTCTGGTCAAATCGTAAACACTCCCCAAAAATGAAACCCACAGATCGTCTTCTGTACGGTGATAGGACACTTCCCTCGGCGTGTAATACTTCGTTATTATCATTCTCTCGCAGACAAAATAAATTCATTAATTTCAAAACTTTCTACAAGGAGAAAGAAAGAGAAAAAAAAGACGTCGATGTCAACAAGAGATTAGATGGATGTTTTATGCTGCGTTCTAATAGCGCTTTGAATTCTTAATGTTTATTCCCTTCTCGTGCTGTGAAGAACACAAATTGATAACGCTCTTCAGTTTAAATTGAAATTGCATTTCTCGAGAATTATAATCCCAGGTGATATTTACATTTGAGAAAAAAATCTACGGTTATTGCGTATCGGACAACCATAGCAATACACTGACGTCTCCTCTGTATTTAAATTGCTTATCAACACTAAAATCATACTACGTGTAGAATATGCAAGCGAAGTAAGGGTTCATCCAAAAATACCAAGAAATGCCAGAAAGGCAACAGAGAAGAGATACCAAACTGGTATCATGACTAAAAGACCTGCCATATTAAGACAGACTCCGATTAGTACAGCTTACCACTCAACAATACAAGATGGTTGAGAAATGACCTATCACACACAGAATGGTACAAATGGTGCAAATACAAATACTTACAGCAAGATATGCAAAGTAAACCCATACTACGAAGACCACCAAGAACAACAGAGTTCACAGTCACAAAGACCAAAATCACAATCATCCGGGTATTAGGAACAGATTAATGATACCAAAATCTCCTTCTTATCGGAACTCGTAATCAGACGAAACGGTAAAGTCTACTTCTATTAACATATTCAAGAACAACGTACCAAAAACAACAAGTATAAACATTTCTAAAACACTCACGCCTTAAATAGCAAGCCCCATTACATCTGGTCGATGTTTCTCAAGTTGATGCTCTTTATGACAATTTTATTACAACTTCAGATAAAATGTATTGTTTTTGTCTATCTCCACGCTAATAAAGTTATATTTGTATTCGTTCCACAGCTTACGCAAGATTGTTGAGCATTTGTCTGTATCGATTATTTGTAGGTAAGGTTTATCAAATTACCTCCCGTTATGGAAAGTGGTATCCGAGCCTACTAAAGTTGGATACTTAAAATCCTGAACACACCAGCTGGGGAGAAGATGGAGAAGGGCCGATGGATATAGAGGAAAATAAGGTCCCGGAAGCAGGCGCCGGCCTGAAGAGACAAAACGCCCGACGGAGAGGCCATCACCATTGTCGGTCAAGGAAAGGGGAAGAAAAAGACCCAGACACCTGCCCGGACAAGCTTCCAACGGCGCCCCGGAGCCAAATCCAGTGGTGAAGGATCCTATTTACTCGCGCTCCCACGAAGAGCGAGATGTGACGCAGGGTCAAGTTTGAGATAGGATGGAGCGCCGTAAAAATAGCTGCAGCCGCTGCAACCAAGGTCACAAAAGTGTCAGGACCTGCCCCTCTACGCACAATGGGACAGCGCCACCCCGAGGCGAACTGCTTCCAAGCAGCTGGGCTGAGTAATAATAGGAGAATCCAATGACGAATCCAAAGGTTCACAATGTGCTTCAAACGTTGAAAGGTAACAATGGCCAATGGTTCGGGCCATTTATCACGGGGAACGAGCTACTCGTAATACCATTTTGCCCATGACGATTTCCCTCGAAGTGATGAACATTCAGACCAGGAAACAGGTAAACGCCCCGAGGGAAACAACAGTGGAGCTATCAAAGCACACCAGGTGAAAACAAAAGACCTGACGAACTGCTGTTCCTTCTGGATAGCGAGGAGTGTAGAAATCTTGCAGGATAGGGGCTAAGAATCAAAAGCCGAGTCAAACTGAGTGTCGGGGACACATAGGAATCAGGGTCTCAATCTTAAAGGCCCTTGCAACTAAATTTCTTTTCCCAGTTTGGCAGAGGTGAAATGGCGATCCAGCTAGCCTACAGGGATTGAACGGTGACTGTTGAGTTCACCCTTTTCATTCTGGTTGAACCAGAAAAAACTTCCTCGCCATCCCAGATGCACTCATCTGTACCCCCCCCCCCCCCAAGAAAGGCAATTGCCTGTAGTCATAGATGGGGTGCCAACCACACAACTGTTCAGCAAAATGATTGATCTTCTGTATCCATCCCCTAGTGCTCTGATGCTGTTATCATCTTCGTATCCTGTCATGGGGATATAGAGTATGTGCCGAAGGCGCTTGAATGGTGTGAACAGGTGCGCTCCGACTGGAGAGATGAACCCGCTCGCATCCTTAAGGTGTGGTTTGGATCCAATATCTAGTTGGAGAAAAAAACTGATCAGAAGTACAGGCAAAGATAGGACCATCAGTCAATTCTTGGCCTCGAAGGAAATTATTCTTGGAGGGCAGAGCCGAGATGTGCTGCACTGTAACCTTTCGCTTTGACCATTACCGCATGACTGTACTTCCCCTCCCAGCAGACTGAATGTCGGCCCTTAACTGTTTGCTTTCCTTGCTACTATGGATGAGTGAAACTGGGGTTTGGGAATGTTTCATGCAGGTCATCGATACGCTGAGAGTTGGGCGTTCCTCAGTAGCGTACTAATAAGGGAACCTGCATGGAAACAGAGCATTAGCACTTGAAATAGGGGAAACTAGATGTTAGTCCCACTGAAAAAAAAAATCCAAAATAGAGTAAGAAACGTCTGGAAACATCTAGTTCCAAGAGAGTGTATATATTATCGATGAATCCATCAATATGAAATCCACAAAAGATGAACAAAAATTTTTTTTCCAAAAATCAAAAATCAAAAATTTTAGAAGGGCTCTAGTGGCAAATTGATGCCGATTTAATAGTCGATAGACAAAACGGTATTTGGCACCATTTTTGGTGCTCAACACATTATTACCTAAATTCTATTATTTTAACTCTATAAAAGTTCCATCAAACACGACAGACAAGGAATGTCGTTTCAAATTTTATTATAGGCTGATGTTCAAATTTTACATCAGTTTGAATCAGACATTCGTTCTCTTGTGAGAAAACCACGAAAACGATTTTGAATAGTTGAAACTACATTCTTTGTCTGTCGTGTTTGATCAGACTGTATAAATAAGGGATTGCTACCCAAATTTACTTCATGTTATGCTTTATAGAAATCAATACTGTCTAATGGACAGAATTCCTTTTATAAAACTATTGCCTGCACAAAGAGGAAAAATCAAGGATTTTGTTTCTACCTTGAATTTTTAATCAATAATTAGTTCACATGTTTTTACATTGTGGCTCCAATCTCTAACATTATTTTCTATTCACAAATTGAATTGTGGCTAAGTAACCAATATTTAATCCTCATGTCACAAATGATTGGAATTTGGGGGAAATAAACTTGTTTATCTTCGTAGAATTATTTTATTTCAACACATGCGACTACTTTTTCGGGAGACACATTTCGCAGTCGCATTTTCCTGATTGCACATAACAGCCGGTGATATCCTGCCCATTATTCTTCCGGTAAACAGTTTACCAGCCAAAGACATATCCTGGTCAACATTTTCTTGATCGACAAGTTACCAGCCGACGACATTTCTCAGTCAACAATTTAGTGGACTTTTCTCGGTCGCATTTTCCCGTTACCGGCCGACAACATTTCCCACGATAAATAGTCTAATGGTCAATGACATTTTCTGGTCGACAATTTGTCAGCCAACGGTATTTCGCGGTTGCATTTTATCCATTCGACAATTTACCGGCCGACGACATTTCATTGTCGACATTTTCTTGGTCGACAATTTACCGGCCTACAACATTGCTCGGTTGCATTTTCCCTGTTGACAATTTACCGGCCGATGGCTCTTCCCAGTCGACATTTTCCTGACCAACAACATTTCTCGTATTTTTCTTAGTCGAAAACTTTACCTGCAAAGAACATTTTCCGGTTGCATTTTACTGGTCGAATAATTTACCAACCGATGAGATTTCTCAGTCATTTCTAATCAAGCATATTACATGCTGACGACACAGAAGGACAGAAAAAAAGTTACTTTTTTCATTTGACAATTCAATTCTTGAGAAGAAAAAAAAATTCCCAAGATGTTTCGTATTCAGAACCACAAAGCATGCCTTGTTATATTGATCGCGAAAAAATATGGTTCCTCTTGTGTTGAGTTCTGGTTTTTATCTTTCCAAGCGATTAGAAGCCAAATGTTCAAAAGCTTATTTTTTTTAAAAAAAGGGTAAACTCTATAACAAACAAAACAAAACGAGCGTTTTGAAGATATTTCTGTTCAAAGATAATTTCAGTTATTCATCTTAGTCAAATGCAAGAAAAATAAATAGATTGAAGTTATAGAAAAAATATAGCTCATAATATACTTATATATGTGTGTGTACGTGTGTGTATGTGCATATGCGCATGTATATCCTAATATACTAATATAATCGGGAACTGATCGGACAACGTCCACATGTAGTTTTAGATGCATACCTCTATTGCTGCAACAGCTGTCACTGACTGACCGACAAATCGACATGGCAAACGCCTCACTCCATCTCCACGAAGCATTCCCTTCCACTCCCTCTATGAAAGAGAAAAATACTTGGCTGATGTTGCTTTAGTGACTTTTTATTATTCCATCATCAGAGCATGGAATTTTATTTTACTACGTCGGAAGACAAATACGCATCAGTGGCATGAATGAAATTCTATTTTATTGCAATATCAGCTCGACGAAAGATAATTATTGTATTTGGAATAATTTTGACGACTATTTACTTTCATCTTAATCTTAGATATGCAAGCATCTCTAGTACCGATTGCTGTCATTGACTGACTGACATACCGAAACAAAATTTGCTGATTTTGCCTTTTTTGGAGCTAGATCTGGCTCCTTTTTGGTCCATTTAGGTCATTTATGTCGCTGATAGTATCAGTAAATGGCAAATATTGTTATTCCCTGAGAGTTGATCAAATACTTTCATAATAAAGAATCACAGCTAAATAGAAACCAACTGACGTATCTCTTGTGATAATGCGATAAAGAAGAAATCAAGCGAAGAATCACTCTGGGATGGCAAGGCTTTGGAAGAGCAAGTTAAACCTTCAAGAACAAGAAGATTCGATTAATCCTGAAAAGAAGGGTGTACAACCAATGCATTCTCCCGGTAGTCACTTATGAAGCTGAAACATGGAACCTAACCAAGAGACAGACCCGCAAATTGAGAACCAGACAACGAATGAAAGAATTATGCTCAATCTCACAAGGAGAGACCACGAGACTGCACAATACACTCAGGAGAAGACAGGGGTCAGGGACATCATACAATCGATTAAAAATTCCAATGGCAATGGGCTGGCCATGTTACAAGAATGGCAGACCACTGACGGACATCATGACTCACTACATGGATCCCCAGAGATCACACGAGGCCGGCAGCGTATTAGATGGAAGGACAAGCTAGAAAAATTCAGAAAGTACTGGCTCTGCGACGCCCATGATGAAGAATTGTGGTGGATTCTAGGGTAGGTCTATGTCCAACAACGGACTTTAAAAGACTGATGATGATGATGATGATGATGATGATGATTTCTTCGATTAGAAACACGTGTACACGAAAAGGGAGCACACTGAGTTTATCAGGTTATAATTTTGTTTCACTTATTTTTGTAAAAATTTTAGACTCTGTGACTGCGAGCCTTTGAATGGACAGAGATAAGATGCAAATGATGAACTCCGAGTCACAAATCCAAAGGCAACCGACGGTTGAAGAAGAAATCAAACGAAATTTTAGTCAACTGAAAGGAAAAAATATAAAAATCTAACCACCATATATATATATATATATATATATATATATATATATATATATATATATATGTATATATATATATATATAAGCGAATCCTTGTTTTTTTTGTACATATTTTTACTTGTAGGTATGTATACTGGTGCTCAAAAATCTCACGTTGTTTCCCTAAATCAACATATCTAACAGCCATCACGCGATTAAACTTTTCCAGTCAGTCTTTTCCCCTGGAGATACAAACTGAGGCGCCAATAGGTTGTGTGTGTGTGTGTGTGTGTGTGTGTGTGTGTGTGTGTGTGTGTGTGTGTGCGAGCACGCACGTGTATCTGTATATGTATGTGTATGTGTCCGTGGAAAAAGTATTACACATGTGCTGGAAGCGCTACCTGAGACTTGTAATATTTTTACAGCCGCTCTGTTTGGTCCCCTGTGTGCAAGCATAGACTTATATAGAAAATATAAAGTACAAAGAGCAGAATTTACGCTAGAAGAGAAATAGAATAAGAAGGAAGAAAGAAAGGAAGAAGTAAATAAGAGAAATTAAATATAGTAACTGAACAGAGCTGAGTAATATATATATATATATATATATATATATATATATATATATATATATATACATATACTAGCATAGTACCCGTAAAAAAAAAAGACGGATTTATTTACGTGAGCATCGGCACTCCTGTGTGTTACATCTATGCAGTCATCTAAATGTTATACATGTTGCTTTTTTTATATGAATTTTAACACTAACGGTTTTGGTTGAGTTGAAAAAAAAGTCATTGGGAAAAGGCCCTAGGAAGATAGTCGAAATGTACGGAAATGTTTTGTAAGAAGAACGTCACAGGAAAAAATGTCATAACTTTGGTTCCTTTCATACGTAGGAAAAAAGTGAGTTGAAAATATTTCATAATCATTTTTTTCAGTATTGATATTATCGATATATTTACGTCGAAAGTTCATCAGTTCATCAATATTCATCAACATAGATTAATAAGTCACACATAGGTTGTTCCTATAGTGATGCTGGGAGAGTAGTGATATAGTCAGAGTTCTCTGTGTAGGGACAAGAATGTGTAGTTGTTGATGACAAAGGATTTTGTCTTCCCGTCGTACGCCGACGTCACTAGAAGTATTGAAGGAGAGGGGGAGACGATAGTCGCCATGACAAAATGCAGAATATACGAGCCAAGCATGAGTATTAGTGCAGAGATTAAACCAAGAATGAATGAATGAGATGCACAAACATACATGTATTTAGTCAAACAAATAAAACGTGTATTTGATGAAGCGACATTTAAAACAATTCAAGACTGAAATGAAATACATGAAAAGAAACATTAATATGATGAATTGTGTAGAGAAGAAGCCTGTTTAGTTTAGATGGACATTCCTATGCATTAAAATGAAATGTAGGAGAGAGTAACTAGTTAGAGAAACGCATGATATAACGGGTCTAATGTCTGATTTTATCTATCGAATAGGGCCTGATTAGTAGTAGTGCCTATTATGATGAGTGGTATGTTTGACCAAGCTAGATTATCAAAAGGTGCTTTATTCAGATTAGGTGCAGGAAGGAGCTAAAGGGGATGAAATAATAAGCGCAGTGTTTACGACGTTGCCAAAAATGAGATGAGTGAAATAGTTGCAGTGTTTGCATCGGGTAGTTTTAAAGCTCTTGCGGATTCTCTCATCTCACAAGATTAGTGTCAAAAGACGATGTATACATATGTATATATATATAGTAACGGTCAAAGAATGGGAACTACGCCGGTGGCGAGTTTAGAGGGAAGGAGAAGAAGAGAAAGGAAGGAGTTAACAGGAGAAAATGAGCGAGTGAACACGTGCGTTCTGGGTTTTCATAGGGAGACGATGGAGGAAGTGACATTTTGTATATTTAGCTAAATGCAGTGCTTTGTAACTAAAGCTAATATCTAATTATTTCCATGTTTGATTTTAATTAAAATCTAAGGAGCTGCTAGATTACTATGACATTTGCTTTTTTCTATCCAACATTCCAACGTCTGTTTATTTGATTTTATTTGTTAAAGAATATTTTCCATTCATACAGTTTGCGTAGGGTAACGTAATGATTTTATATTACAAAAATCGTGAGAAGATTTGTAAACAGATGTGAATAGATGCACAATTTACAGGATATATCAAAACATAATTTTGAAACATAGAATTTTTTTAAATCATTTAAATATTGTATGTCGATATAAAAAGATGACATTGTTGATCATTAATTTTCTTAAGATTATTTACTTGATTGCAACAAAACATATTCTTCAGTAAGTCATAAATCTTAAATCAACAAAGTTGATAAAAAAATTCAATTTAAGCTTTCAAAACAATTGTTGATGAGGTAAAATGTTTATTTGACCGTAAAAAAAACTTCGTAAAACCAGGTTTTAAGGTAAGTATGAGTAACTACGAACTGTTAAGCGTAAAAAAATATCTAAGAAAAAAATACCTGCTTCGTATGATCTAGGAAACTTTGAGAACTTTTTTTTAAAAAAGATGAGATTTAAGAAGAATAAAAATCCACAAATTGCCGTAAGGAAAGAAATTTTTGATCGCACAATAACTTTCTCAAAGACTGAAAGAAAGAACGTGCAAACCACGGGAGTTTTTTTTCTAAATCTTAAAAATTACCTATTTCTCAATCATTTTGCTTTAATGAGCTTTTGGGTCGAAACAGGAATTTACTTTTTGAAAAATCATTTATTGTGACCCCTACAAATGATTACAAACATTTAACTTAACTAAATCTCTGGCTAATTCATCAGAGGTTGTAATGGTAGGAGGTACAAGAGACTGGGATGCAGAAGAGAGAGGATGAGGGTACATGTTGCCTCTATAATTGTATAATTGCTCGCAACAGAACCAAAGGTGAACGCTATTTTTTTTTTCATAAAAGCAAAGACGACCTGTACTTTCATCAGATGATACAGTGGAAGATTCCATTATTTCAAATGATAGGTAACATATATTTTTATCTGCATTCTTACCTTCAAGTGGAAGAGTCCATGATTACAGACAGAAAACCACGAAAATTATACTGTTCGTTACATAAGTAGATGACAAAACGCTGAATCTAAATCACCGATTCGTGAAAATATAACTCTACAATTTGTAATGAAATATTTCTTATCATGACAGCTTCCCAACTAGGACATTTATTTGATATTCGTATTATTTTTGAAAGAAAATAACCCTTTCCGGGGATTATTTTCGATTGGAGATTAGAGGGGAAAAAATTCAGTTCTTGTCATTTTGAATAAATCAGGTTTTAGAAAGGGGTGACAATGAAACGATCGGATTATCTGGTGACCAGATAATCCGATTATTTCATTGTTAAACTTTGAATGTTCCACCGTTCACCCAGATAACAATTACTAAATTTCCATGAAAAACGCCCCAAACAGCCCAAGTACAGAATTAAATGCCTACACAGTAAATATCACACTTTATTAAACTTTGTATGATGATGATAGATATATTTTTCGGTGGAAATGGTTCTTGTGGCCAAATGCTGACCCGAAACGCGTTAATTCCTTTCAATTTATTTTCTTTGTCACTATAATCTACTTTAATAATACTCCGTTTTTTTCTTCAGACATTAAGATGATGAATGAAATATCTGGTGTGTCCTTCAATGCAATATTGCTGACAGCAAGTATTAATCTTTTTGATACTTTTTTTCTTGGCGTTCTTGCCGAAATTCAGTGATTCTCCCTTGAATGATATCTAATGCGCAGACAGAAATCATGGTTTTATACACAGAAGAAATCATTGTTTGGACCGTTTTGTGCCCAGGAAAAAGAAAGATAACATACTGGGCAAAAGTCTTCGCTTACTTTTGATTATTTCCAGATCGGTCAAATACTTTAAAATGCTGCACTGGGATACATTATTGGTATCGTTTGGTTGGTCTTGATATTTTTGTATTTTGTATTTGTATTTGAATAACATTCTCAAAATTCTTCTCACGTTGTTTCGATGTTAATCTGTTAACATCATATCACTGCTTATATTAGTCCATTTGATCATAAGGTCATCTTGGATGTTTTTGGAGAGGGAAGAACTATTTGGTGTGATTGTAATATTTGGGATTTTTAAAAGACATTATTCGATCAAAAAGCTCTATGATCGTCGAAGCATTCATTCCTAAGCTCTTGCCATCAGCTATATTTTTATGAGGTTGAGATATAACTGAATGGATATTAGCTTTCATAAATATCTGTTCACTGGCCAATTAGTCCACCAGTAACTCTTGAGAGATGCTGCAGCTTTAGATTACAAGAGTTGCATTTGAGAAATGTAATCTTTTTTTTTACAGTAAGTGCTCGCGCGTATGTATGTATGTATGTATGTATATATATATATATATATATATATATATATATATATATGTGTGTGTGTGTGTGTGTGTGTGTGTATATATATATATATATGTATGTATATATATATATATATATATATATATATATATATGTATGTATGTATGTATGTATATATATATATATATATATATATCATATTTTGTTCACTGTAAAAAATAATATTGACAAAAGATTTTTAGGAACAGTCGACTAAAACTGCCAACATAGGTCTCTTTATTTTTCAAATGAGTCCATCAGTCTGTTGATGTACGTTTGTGTTGAGAATACAAGCCGCGTCAATGGAGCTAAAAGGCTGAAAATTCAACCATTCACTCCTTATCATGTCTAAAAACAAAATGTTTTTTTTATGTCTTTACCTGAAAAATATTATTTTTTTATGTTGGTGGTAGTCGTGGTGGAGAGTTACTTTACTAAGTAAGTTTATACTAAATTGGTCCCTTAGTTTGTATCTCACATCTATGTTTTTAGGATGGAAGGAAGGAAGGAAGGATGGAAGGACTTTCTTTTCAGCCTTGACGGCTCAACAAGAAGCGAAAGAGGTAGATTATTCATTGATCACCCCCAACACAGCATGCTATCATAAGACGCTGGTCACTTGATGGTTTCTATTGAGTGACTAACCGGACGTGTATCCATTTTTATCGGGAGAATATTCATACAATCTAGCTGTAAAAATGTTTTATATATTTATATTTATATGTTTCTTCTATCTTAATTTTAGTAACGGTCGCTTCCATTCTTTATCTCCCTGATAGACTCTTATCTTTAATAATTACATTCACTAGTAGCAGTCTTAATATTATTGAGAATTTATCATCAGATGAAGTAATGTCAATTATTATCAATTTTTCGACCAATATTTTTCACCTTAATTTCAGCTGCTTTTTATCGCAACTCCTCAGACCGTTATTCTATGGCCACCAGCAGGCAATTCCCGATCTGCGCTACTTAATGTTGACAGTATAAAAATTGATAATAATAATTTACAATGACAATCATTTCTCTTCTGCTTTATTTCAACAAATAATGAATTCAGGATATTATAGACATTAATATTTTTCCTTTTCTTCTCATTTTTTTAGCTGCAAAATACGAAGAAAGGTGCAGAACGCGGAGAGAGAAGCCCAATCCGAAACCCAGAAATGAGAAAATTCAAACGGCTCCCAAGAACAAGAATAGCATGTGGCCATTTCAGGCTGTCGCTTTATCACATAGTCTTAGTCACACATGTGTGATGCAGAATCGGTGTTGCATGAAAATATTCGTCTCTGGTTAATGATCCTGTAACGCACCGACGCACTGGTGATTTATCCCCGGTGTCAGGATGGTTGATCTGACCGATACGTCAAGCAGCCGGTCGGCCAGTTTTGTTGTTCGTGGAACTGAGGGCGTGGATTTCATTATAATCTCTTTCTTTTCCTTTTTTTTTTCCTTTCTCCTTCCTTTCTTTTTGTGGTCTATTTTTTCTTTTCTCGTTTATTTCTCACCTTCTTCCTTCTTATCAGCGATCGAGTTGATAAACTTGAGTATTTTATTACTCCACAGAATCTGTTAACGTTTTGTCTCTTCTGTTTTTCTGCGCACGTGCTCGCGCACATGTGTACGTGTGTATGTAAGTGTATGCAAGTGTGTGTGTGTGAGTGTGTGTGGTGCGCGCGCACGCATGCGTGTTTTTGCTTGCCTGCCTCTCAGGCTCAACGTGTACATTCGTATTGATTCGTGTCTGTGTATGATGACGCCTCATCGTGGAGCAGGGCTTGAGAAACTTATCTTGCTGACCAGTCGTTTCGGAACTGGGGTCCGTGAATCCTATGGGTTCCACAAATTATACTCGGTGGTCTGCGACAGGGTTCCCCTTAAACCCAACATGACAGAGAGACAATATCCATCATCCATCGCACAGCAATAGAAAAACATGATTATTGTAACCAGAATTATACCATTAGAATTCCACTAAACGCCATCCATTTAGGATAAATATGATTATTTAAGGCCAAAAATTCTTGATTATTTTACTTCATTGGTTGTAGTCTGAAAACTGAATGCTAATAATGCTTCATAAGAGGGGTCCTCAAGTTTTCGAAGTTACGAAACCCCTGTCAGACCATTACAAATCAAGTTCGACCGGCACTAGTAAAGTTTATAGGTAAATCCCAATATGCTTGTGTATATCTGGTCTGTGGAATCGTGTATGCATATATGTGCATGTATCAATGCACGTATAGAATGATTTTCTATTTGTATATATGCGTTTATTAACGGATGTATATATGTCAGTGTATGCATGTATCCAAATGTATACGCGTAAATACGGTGTACTTATACGCCATGTCTTCATATCTATTCGCTACTGGATGGAGCATTTGTGTTTGCATGCCAATTTTTTTTCCCGACCGGCGTGGGAAACGATCTTTATTCTTTGATTTGAAAATGGCTTTTCTTTCTATCTTACGGACATTTTATCAAGCTTCACTCTTCCCGGCCCAGCCTGCCCCCCTGCATACAATAGTGGGACATCAAAAGTAATCGAACTCAGACAAACATGTTAATCATTGCTCTGCGGCAGACATCTCATTTTATTGATCACTGCTACCCATAAAAGACCGGTTTAATGGGGTCTGGTTATTCATATGTCCTAACATCTATATGTATCTATTTATCTGGACTTTACCCAGCCCTAACTGTTCATAGTAGAAACCCGTGAGACTGTACAAAGACTCCTCTCAATGTGTTCAGAAATTTTTAATAATTTTTTACATGAATAGGTTTTTATGTGGGGGGGGGTTCGATTTACTATGTAAGTTTATGCCGAATTGGTCCCTTAGTTTGTGTCCATGATTTTTATGATTCAAACCATACCAGTATAACGTTTTCATCAAAGTTACTTGATTTTACCAACACCACTGTTTAACTTACGAGGTAAAAAGTAGTATATATCTTTGAACCACTTCTCTCTTTTCCCCTTTCAGTTGTATATTGTCTTCATCCCTCTATCTCTTTTGTCTCTTCACTCACGCACTGTACGCTCATTTCTTCTTTCTCCTCACTCCTTCTCTTTTTTTCTATATTCACAAAATTTCGTATTTCCTTTCTTTCTTTCTACAACCCTATTCTTTTTTTTTTTTTTTTTAATTCTTTGCTTAGTCTCTCCTTTAATTTTTTTTGGTCGCATTCCTACCCGCCCACCCAATTTTTACTCTCTATCTTTGCATACATGCTAGTCGACGCATATCAGTCCCCGTCCCAAGATTTGGACTCAGCTGGCAGTTGGGGGCGACCTCTATTCTCAATTTTTCCCACCTTAATCACACGGCTTAGGGTGTACTCAGTTGGCTTCGGAACGCACTGGGAAAATTGCCCCAAGGTTGAGTTTTCCGCACTCATCGCACGTACCGGAAATCGAACCCGGATCCTGCAGCGTGTGAGGGAGACGTGCCACCCATTAACCATCTGAGTTAAACTCTATCTTCAATCTTCAATTTTGTCTTCATTCCTTCTTTTTAATTCTCATCTAATTGAGTAAAAATTCACAAACATCTCCTATCGAGTACCTCTATGATCTTTTTTCACGCTCGTCTGGATTTTTAGAATGTTCATCAAAAAATTGCAATGAAGAGAACATGTTATAACCGTACGGGATTGAAAGTTAAAACATAATATGAAATCATTAGTCTTCCTGTGTCTGTGTCTGTCTGTCAATCTGTTTGTTTGTCTGTCTGTCCGTCTGTCTGTCTGTCTATCAGTCTGTCTGTCTGTTTCTCTCTCTCTCTCTCTTCTTTTACCATATTTCGTTCTCCTCTCACTGTCTTATCTCGTCTCCTCACTTTATTTATTTATTTCTTCATTTGATTTCTCGAGATTTTGAAATTCACAGGTCAATGCCAAAGTTAGGTCAAGTTGACAACATTCATTTCCTATCGACTGCGATTACATTATTTTTTTTTCAGTGGATGTTGTTGCCTTCTTTAATTTACAAAAACCACCAATAAATAACATGGATTAAATTAGCGATTTCCCTTGCTCAACCCCTAAAACGTAGTTCTGGTATCAGTATATGTCAATACACTGTTTTCTGTTTGTTCTCAATCTACAAAAACGACTTGTTTTGCACAACGGAGCCTAAATTATCTACCAACCATGAATAATGATCGACAATGCCTCTTCTCAATACAATGGCGTGGCAAAGTTGTGACATCATATATATTACATACGCTCAACACAGGCTCATATTTGCTTATAATATACAACCAATTTGGTCAAGGTGTTTCCTTGCAGAAAAGTTACAACTTTAGCCTAAAAATATTTCTTCGAAGCGATAAGAATGCATAATTAGTGCTTCCCAATCCCAGGATCGTCTCTTGTCGTTAGGATATGTGTAATATTTGCCATAGTGACGATCAGATCTGTGATTTCAATCGGCAACTCTGTGTGTGTGTGTGTGTGTGTGTTTGAGTGGGAAGAGGTGAGATGTGGACAGTTCATTTCAAAAACGGTACTTCTAACATCGCAGCGATATTGATATGTCTACCTTCTCTGACTTCTAACAAATGTGTGCATGTATCTGAAATGCTTTCAACCTTTGCCGAATATTATCGATTTTTCACAACTGACCAAGCTGATCTCTAACTCGACTTATTAGTTAACAGCAAAAATTCTTGGTACGTAAAACTCACCATAGCAACGATACGTGTATGTAAGATTAAGTGCTTAGGAAAAAACATCTTGCCTTAATTTAAAACCAGAATTTTTTTCCAATCAGATTTTAGTCACGAGCGAATCCCCTGCAGTAGTTAGAGAGGATACTTCCGTCTCAACTTACAGATCGCTTTTGTGATTAGTCAGGTAAACACTTCAACATAATAACGTTTAACACCTATTCTGGAAACCTTAATTATCATAGTCTTTTTAGCATTAGATTAAATTTTATTGAATATTACTTATCCAGTATTGCCTTCAAGGGTGACAGGCCTGTAAAGGTAAGCGGTCGTCTTATAGAATCCCATGATACATTTTTTTCTATTTTGCTTTTAATGCAAACTGTGACATGAGGTGTTTTGCTTGTCATCAGTTTTTATAAAAAGATTACTAGACAAGAGTGCTGACGAAAATGCAGATCCTCAAGTTGTTTTTCGTTTTCCTCAAGTCCCAAAAGCCAAGAAGAAGGTCACAAAGTCTAAATGGCTTTGAATTCATGCTTTTTTTTCTGAAACACATGTATGAAATATCAGTAATTGCAGATAGCTTGTATTTGGAAAAAAAAAAGGAAACATTTTTTTGCAAGTCCACCTGCAAGTGTTTTATCCTTTAGACTGTCTCATCTTCCTCTCACATAGGAATATGACCAGGAACCAAGAATGAGAAACGATGGAAGTTTCAACGGTGATTTGGTCTACAGCAAAGTAAAAAAAAATTAGATAAATAGCATTTCCCGAAGGAGCGTCAAAGACCAGAATCCCCCTTGTCTAAGGAAGAAAACGTTCAACGGATTAAAGACATCTTTGCCGCTATTATATTTCACCAGGCTGTAAAAATAGATTCATTTCCAAGCCACTGGGGACGGAGGGCATTTTGTGCTTCATTCTTGCTTTTGGGGAACTTATATACACAAATACATACACCAGAAAAGGTGCAGCCCGTACACACACCTACTAACAGAAGCATAAAATACGAACACGAAGGCTATAAACACAGCCTTTAGCCAGTGGGGGTTATTAAACAATGAAACTGATGGCGAAATATTGTTATTTTTAAGAGACTACACCATCCAACAATCTAACGTCATCAAAAAAAGAATTAAACCAAGATAGCTAACACAGTTGTTATTCAGCACAGATTCTAACTGAGTAACGATTCAATGAGAAAGGTAATGCCCAAAATACAGACTGCAATTTATACTACATGGTATTGATATATTTTACAAGTACGCACTGTTGTAAACATTAGAATCAAAGCTGAGATTCCTCTCCTCTGTTAGCAAATCGGAATTAAACATCAGACCCTTCGGTCATCGTTTTACTGATCTGAATTCCGGAAAACTACAGTATCGTATCAAAGACACACTTTATGGGTTAAGCCATTATTTACTTTAACAAGCACCCGGTTTTAAATACCGGTAGAAATTGGAAGATTTTTCAAACCCTAAATAGAATCATAAGTGTTTACTTACTGATTTCGAAGCAGGGGTCGGATTTCAGTAGAATTTGATAAAATTTGATTATTGGGACTGTTCTCTCAAGTATATTCCTAATTGTCCGAATCACTGATGACGGATTTAAACCATCAAAATCCCAGAGATTATACTCATCAACCATTCATACTTAAATGCGATCTAAAGAGTTACTTTTTCATCATTTACCATCGAGTTTACAAGGCTTTTAATGACTTCACCAATCATAAGCCTTGGTCGATATTTGCAAAATCGCCCTGAAATGATGTCTAATAAAAAAAAAAGTAAATTGACATTCTTGTTTGTTATGTGCAAATAACTAGTTAGATAGATTGATTGATATATATATAAATATATAGACATGATCTTTCTGTTGGGAACAAATACATTACAGCTATTGAATATTTACCTTTATTCAAAACCTATTCATATCATTACCATCCAAGTATATTTGGATAAAAACAAAAAATGGCTTCGTAAACGTGCAAATGAATTTCTCACCGATTACTTCTAATAAATACAGCGAGTGTTTGCCGTTCATGGCTGAACCGCCGAAAACTTGCAGCCCCTCCATTTGTAAGCACAGCTCCTGAGGAGCCCCGTCTGTTTTGCTCTCCTCTTTTTTTCCACTGTTGACTTTCCTGGGGGACTTTTGTCTGTTAGTTTTGTTGAAAGTCGTGTAGGGAGTTACGTTTCACGAACTAATTTGTGGTCATCGTCCGAGACCATTTTTTTTATTTCTGACTTCATTGTTCATCCTCTGCTCCGTTGGGTTCCTTCCCTCTCCCTCACTCTCTCTCTCTCTCTCTCTCTCTCTCTCTCTCTCTCTCTCTCTCTCTCTCTCTCTCTCTCTCTTTCAGTTTCTCCGACTGTCTGTCTGTCTTTCTCTCTCTCTCTCTTCCATTTTTCCTTCTTTCTTCCCCTCTCTATATTTGTTTTACCTTTTTTTATCTCGTTGATTTATATTTGAGCTTTTATTGTCTTTCCTACCCTTTTCTAGTCTATCCCATTCTATTTCGAATCCACCAGCTTAATCATTTTTACTGCACATTGATGCTTACTAAGTTCAGCTAAGTATGGCACAAGGCCCAATAGGAAGACTGGGGGTAGACCGATCACGCCAGTCTTTCTCGCAAGAATAGCTTACCTCCTTTGAAAATCAGCACTTGAAATCCTAGCATTTATCAGGGCTTCATCTTCCTGCACATATGCGATGTACTGTAGGATTTACAACGCCCACTAGGTATTAATACTAACTCATTTCATTTTTGACTAGTTTTTTTCTTCTTTTTCCCTTAATATTAAAAAAAAAATACTTCCTTTCGTTTTCTATTTCTTTCTTCTCAGTTTTTTTTCCTCAATAATTTCTCTTTCATATTTTTGGTGTTTTCGGGAAGAAATTCGTGCGAGACAGAACAAAGATAATGTTTGCTTTATATCAAGATAACATATCTTCTACAAAGCGTCTGCGTTCATTAGTGCCCAAAGGCGGAAGTTGGACTACAATCGTCCGCTTTTACAACGTCTGTCGAGGCGTGACGAATCTTTGCCGGTGCAAAAGGAAATTAAGGAAAGGTACTGCATGACCCATATGGTTGATGATGAGCAAGAAAACAAGATTGTGCATTTTTATGAATTTCTTTTATTATTATTATTATTATTATTATTATTATTATTATTATTATTATTATTATTCCTTTATCAGTTTCCTTATTATCCTTATGTTTATTATGTTTATTTGCAAATTTTTCTTCCTGTCCATTTTTTTTTTTCCTGTTCTTTCCAATATTTGGAGTTATTTTAGTCTTTTTCTCTTGTGTATCACCTTTCTTTCTATTCTGTTTGATTTTTCCCATACCAAGCGGATATCATAAGTATCCGCAAATCCAGTTCCGTTTTGGAACACGGAATAGCAGTCGTTTCATATATGCCGCGTCTCTGTCTCCGTCTCAGTCTGTCTCTGTCTCTGTACCACCTCTCTCAGTGTCTCTCTTTCATTTCCTTCCACCCGGAATTAACTGTTCGTCTTTATCAGATCAACATATCCCTGCAAGTCTGGTGGTCTTCGGAAAAGTATCTTCCGGCAATAAGCTGACAGCAGATCACCAAGCAGCCCCGAGCAAATCCTGACAAGACGGCAATACATTCCTAACTATACGCTGAAATGGTGAGAGATACTAACATTTTGGAACATTGCATGTTGGTGTCGTTGCCTTTTCTCATTAGAAACGCACAGCTTTTACAAGCCTACTTGGTTAAATAGTATGTTAGCTTCGCGTCTTGTTGTCACTGTCTTTGCTAATGGCCAAGTGTTTGAATAGAATGTAAACAATATTCCCAATCAAAAAGGAATATCCAGTTAAGTGATAGATAAATTAATCTCCTCAGGTACCGAAGCTTCCAGATACGGCTTATAAAAAATCTAGAAGCATCAGAGATATTTTGTTAACTTAGAAATAAGAATTCATTTTATATTTCTTCTTTAATCGCGTTTTAATCCTTCTAATGGGGAGTAGGTATTTATCTCTCCTTCGTTTCATTTATCAAAATGACAGTTATATCATAATTCACCAAACGTCTGTTCACCCACTCACTCGTCCGTCTGCATGTGGCAGCCTACTGCAAAAAAACACATGACATTTTCTGTGAGTTCTCCGGGGGCCACAGACAGGTTTTTGCAAGATAGATTTTGAAAATCCCCTCATATGTTTGAGGTTCGATTTCTCATCCAAATTCATTCTAAAATGGTCTCATTTTTGTAGTTGCTGCATTGGCTTTTGATGGTTTGCTGACGATTGAAACTTATCATGACTTTCAGAGAGGAGGTGGTGTTTTAATCTCCTTCTTTACCAACCTCTCTAAGGACATCGGCGCCTACTTTACCCTTCTCTTTTAAAGGGACGAATACGTAATCAACCGTCGTATTTTGAACGTACCTATCTAATATCTACAAAGTTCCGTTAAGTATGGCACCAGGCCCAATGCGAGAAATGAGGCTGGACGATTACGCCAGTGTTCCTCGCAAGAATCGTAAAGAACTCAATTATGAAAAAAATCAATTTAACAATACCTGATTTTCATCTATCTACCTGTCTCTTTATTCAATCTTTTGTGGTTAAAAAATTAATAACGAGTCGATGAGCATTAAAAACTCTTTGAACATTTCAACTAAAATAAATCATTTTCATTCTTTTGTTCTATGACGAGTTTACGATTCTGAAGATGTAATAAACTTATATTTCTGTGCGTATAAGGAAGGTAGTCTCGGATAAGTTTCACACCCATGTTCACTCAGTGTTAAAAACGGCACACATTTGGGGGAAAAAAGAGAGAGAATTAATGAAAAAAAAAACAGAAGTAAATACTTGGATTAAAATTGCGTCTTTCCGTCTCTTATGTATAGAAATACACGTTTTATTGCTGAAAATTGAATCCAGTCCGTTAGCAACTACGCGAATAAAGTACTCGGTCAGAGTCCTGGAGATTCATGGGCAGGGAGCGAAGCACACTGTTTTTTGTTTTTTTTTGTTTTTTGTTTTCTTCGTACCAAGTATGGTTCATTGGTTAGGAAGTTCTAATTTCAGTCATATGTCACGTTTATTTTTCTCCTTTTAGACCTCGAAAATAATTCAGACATTAAAAAAAAAACCCAGCTTGAATGAAGTGTCGATTTTGTATGAAAGCCGAAGTAAAGCTCTTGTTCTTGTTCTTGTTCTTGTTCTTGTTCTTGTTCTTGTTCTTGTTCTTGTTCTTCTTCTTCTTCTTCTTCTTCTTCTTCTTCTTCTTCTTCTCATTATTATTATTATTATTATTATTATTATTATTGATCATAATATTAATAATAATATTACTAGTACTACTACATCTGGTTATTGTGCATAATGAGTTGATGTTTGGCGCGATAATATTTCCCTCCTTCTTCATATTGTTTCACGTGTCTCCGCGCGTTTGAAGTTGCTGATTTGACGTTCAAGCTGGCGTAACAGATTATCAGAGCTGACAACCAATGACCTCCCCGAATAACAACTTTTGGAAGGGGATGAAGAATTGTCAGAATCGACTTATTATCGTGAGTCATCCTTCGTTTGGACAGAGACGGCGGTGGAGTCGGATGGGGGTCGGAATTCGACCTCTAACACTGGTCTATCTCTAAACCTTATATATCACCGCCGATTTTTGACAGGTCTCTCACATAGCTTGAAGTCCAACGTAAGCTTAAAACGTTATCTGGAACGGAATAAGAAGGATCCTCGTCATAAGGGGCAGGGTCTGATCGCGCTGGCGGAAATGTTGCTGCGTTTGAAAAAGAGCGTATTGTCAAGAGGGGCGTGTTCGCGAATCCTGTGGTCGGACAAGTTCACAGTTAGAATCAATGGCAGACCATCGGTGATCAGGCCAACAGAAAGAAAGCCCCTGACTATGCTGAGATGATTACTAAGTATGACTTGCACGTTTGTGTTAATATCCTTGTGCGTGTGTGTACATGTGCATTTTCACACGAGCATATGCATGTTGTTTTGTGAGGGTGTTTCTGGGAGCAATTTAGATGTGTGCATGTGTCAACTAATTCATTTCAGTCTGTCACTATGAGCACAAAGTCATACACATATTTCAATGCAAGTATAGTATAAGCGAAAAAATGCCTATGTATTTACGTATGTTTGTGAGTGTATGATATATATATATATATATATATATATAAATATATATATATATATATATATATATATATATATATATATGTGTGTGTGTGTGTGTGTGTGTGTGTTGTGTTTTATTATTGTGTCATCCACATTGACAGCTGTTTCGATGCATTGCATCTCTTCAGAGTGGCTATAGACTTTTATTATCCGATCCAGTACTGCGATGCAGAACTGAAACCTTCACTTCAGACCCGTAGGCCGATATCCTACCTCTGGAATACGGAACTGGATGGTCAGTAAGGCTGAATTTATTTGCAAAAGCATGCGTATATCATATATATAAGCTGTTGTATTGATGTGCCCATATGTTTTTTGTATTTCCGTAAGTATAGTGATATGAATCCATCTTTAGAGTATTTGCATGAATGTATATCTCAGTATATGCCTCTGATAACTCTAAATTTCGAGTGTGCGTGTGTTGAAATAGCAGAAAAACAGTACTTCCTATTAATGTATCTTGTCTCGTGAATCTAGAAGAGGGCGAATGACTATCTATTCGAATTTCTCCCAAGTCTGCTCAATATGAAACTAAAAAAAGCATGGCCAAAAAATGTAGGAAATCCGGAAAATAAAGCTCTTCCCTGAGCAAGAACAGATTCTTTTGCTGGGATTTCAAAGAAACTTGTAAAATGTTGCATCGTGCGCACCAAGAAGCAGCCAGATTACTTTCAAAAGGATTTCTTCGATTGTTGAGTATGTCTATCATTTAGAGAGTTGTCCGAAAGACTCTTCGATTGTTTATTCTGTACCAACACAGCCAGTACTTTAAAGTTTAAAATCTAACACAGCTTCTTTGGTTATTTTCTTTCAAATAATAGTTAATTTTATTATCATTGAACTATTGAATTCATAGAAGGAAAATAGAAATAAAAAAAATATAACAGGTATAGTTTGTCGCTCAATAGAAATTGTCATGGGACCAATGTCTTTTGGCAGCGTGCCTTGTTGGGGATGACTAATTGAAAAATAGGAAAAAAGGTATATATATATATATATATATATATATATATATATATATATATATATATATATATAAGAAATGAACATATTTGGTCCGACAGAATCAATTACAAATTGCGATCGCTACATTGAAGCAGCTACTCTATCAGTGGGAGATTCGATTCCTGCAGCATCCCAATTCTCTTTTATTGTTTATTTCAGTTACGTTGTCTAAATTTAGTGATATATCAACCGTGTAACGATGGGAGATCATTGTAAATTTGTTTCAATATAATATGACGCAATTTATAATTCATATATATATACACACACACATATATATATATATATATATATATATATATATATATATATACATATATATATATATATGTGTGTGTGTGTGTGTGTGTGTGCGTGTGTATGTTTATATATAATGCAAATCAGGAATGCAATATAGTATAATATGATATACGATCAGTGATGAGTGTATTTTATTAAGTCCTTGATACAGTCAACATTTAACATAAAGGTGATTACGAGTAGAGCTTAAAATATAATGGAATAAGGATTTGCTACACAAATACGTTTATGTTTCTTCCCTGTTTAGGCCTCTTAAGACGAATCTTATATATATATATATATATATATATATATATATATATATATATATATATATATATATATACCTGTATATAGAATAACATTTTTAAAAGCTTCCGTAAGATCGTCTCCTTACTGTTCAAAATGCCATTTGAATAGAAATGACGAGGTGATCAAGGAGACAAAGGGCAGGAGGGTTAGAGTTCATGCTTTTTTTTCAAAATCATCAGCATAAAACAATCCCAGGGATTGCTAACATAACTTGTTTTATCGGTTCTGGGTATCTTCCATAGAAATATTACGACAAGAATAGCTGCTCAGTCACGTGGTCTATTGTTTTCACCTGCTTGGGGTGGCTCACCAAAGGAGGAGTAAGATGGCGTCAAATAAATGCCAAGAAGTGAATGTTAACCATTAAAAAAGTTATTCGAGGAAGAAGACTTGAGAGAGGAAAGAGGAAAATAAATTATTCTCAATCATCAACAGCTTTAAAAAAAAAAAAAAGAGAAAATGGAAGCTGCTTTCTCTCCGAAACGAATGTAAACCCGTTCAAAAGACGGCACAAGTTTACTTTGCATTTTCCTGAATAATACGAAGTTGCTTGTTCAAAATGAACGTTGCAAATGATTTGGGACCCCCCCCCCCAAAAAAAAACCACAACCACAACAAGAGAACAAAAACAAATTAATTATTGACAGAATAGAAAACATCCCGATTCCTTCTGAGCAAAATTAACTGCGCTTACTTATTACCAGTATTGCTACAACGTCACCAAAGTTTATTCATTCATCAATTGGTCAGAGACTTCGTTCTTAGTTTTGAAAGCTGGGATGTTTAGACTCTTTTTTTCGAAATTAGATTAATAAAAGTATACATAACAGTAAAAATGTTGATGTTGGCGAAAAAATGACACTTGAAAGTTTTTAAAAAAAAGATTTTATTCAATGACGATCGTATAAATGGGAAATTTTGCTTTTAGAACTGGTAACGATTTGCAAGCTTCAAATTGATCCCAAAACGAAGTTTTATGGTCCTAAGCTTTTAGCTAAGTGCATACAATATTTATGTGGGAGTAACACAACAACAGTTATCCATTTTATTTTCTTTACCAAATATTCGTTATATTTCCTACGAAGAACTGGTTAATCGGCCGCAATAACCACAATGATTTAAGAAGACAGAGAAGGAGATACTTTCAGTTAGGTGGGAAAGATATATCGTCTCTTTTAGTTTCATTACTACTTTTTTTATTGTAGAATTAAATAAAATTGAGTTTTTTTCATGTCATTTTTTTCGAAACCCAGGTGCTTAATGATGAAATGATAATTACTTCTTGTCGCTTCTTAAGCGTTTGCCTTGTTTTCAATTATATAAACAAACTCCAAAATTTTTGTTGAATAGCATCTTTTACATAGAACCTAAATCAAGTCATTAAAATGATTTTTCATCAAGTTTCTGCGATAATAAAAATATCCATGGTAAAAGAATGGTTTAAATAGAAATAACTTCATAAGAACTTAACACTCTTTAGATTTTTTACAGTATGTCTTGATGAAATACAGATATATACTATTCTATTCAAATAAGCCACGTAACAACGACATGCGAAAAAGGTCTTATTTCGGTTTTCCGGTGTTTTCTTCTGCCATCCATTTGCCTCCATCTTTGAATCCCCATGCGTTGGCCATGTCACGTGACCGAGTAAGCATTCCAGTCGTAATATCTCTACGGTGTCTTCTCACAACTTCCTTTTCCGAATCCTTTAACATGCACGGGTTTGTTTTTTGGGGGTTTTTTTCCAGCCCAAATTCTATTTTAAATGGAACATATGTTACTGTCTGCATTCATTTGCTAGTCAACTTGTTTCATTCTCATAGCAAAAACACCACATGCACACCATACCCCCCCTCTCTCTCTCTCTCACCCCCTCTCTCTCTCTTTCTGATTATAGGTATACGTGTAGACTTGTGTATGTGCACACGCATATATCTATGTATGCACGTACACATGCACACTTATACTTAAATAAATTTGCAGACAGACAGATACTATTGTTGACGCCATTCCCCGCGGGCAGTTTTATAAAAATAATTATTTTCAGGCTTGAACTAATGATAATTTGTCGAAATTCTTGGTTCTGTCTTGACTCGTTACCACAGACGAGAACAGAGAGACGGGGTAGTAGCAACGATAACCAGAGCGAGACAATCAGGGGAGGTAAGTCAGGATGAGTTATATCTTATCCCGTTAATGTCGTGTGACCCCCAAAGACGTGAAGAATGCCATATGCATGGAACACATTTGCTACCCTTTGTTCGCTAACGTGGACTCCTAGAGCGGAGATAGAGCAATGTATGGGAAAGAGGAAACCCGAAACACATAACCGGATTTTGGGAGGATTAAATACACGCACGAACAGATTTAGAAAGAACGGAAAGACATTTATTAGAAAAAGTGCACATGGTTGGGAATGAGAGCGACAGACGAAAACCATAAACAATTTTCCCTCCAAACCTCCCTCCGCTCTTACATTGTCTCAGTTTGCATTTCTCAGTCAACATCATCTTACCTTTTATTATCTTCGTTCTATCGTTTCGAAGATAGCTTTTATTCTCTCCACTTTCTTCGTCCCCTCTCGACCAATTCTATGTCTCTTCCGAATTTCTCCATTTTTTTTTTTTTTCGTCACGTCTTTTTTTTTCTTCAACTTGATTCTCCCTCCATTTTTTTCCCACTCGTTGCTTTTTCACGGCGTTTCTTTCCGCTTATTTCTTTTCTTTTTCTTCTTCCAATACTCTCCCCTACTCCTCTTCTCTCGCTTCTCCTCTCGGGTATCTATAGTTATCTCGCTCAGTCTCTCTCTGTCCTTTCTTCTCCTTTCTTCCCCCCTCTCTCTCACCCTCTCTCTCTTCGTTTTTTTTCCCATTCTTCATCTAATGTCATTTACCAGTTTTGATAATGATTTTTCTCGTCTTTGTTTTAATCTTTGTCTGTCTATCTCAATCTCTATCTCTATCTCCTTCTCTCTCTCCCCCGCTTTCGTTCTTTAATCAGTTACTGCTTCCTCCCTCCCATCTAGTTCTTTCACTGCTAACGATGTCACACACTTCACCAACCTACAAATTTCTCTAATTTTGCCCCCCCCTCTCTCTCTCTCTCTCCGCGGATTCTCCCAGGTTAAGCACTTCTAACCTTTTCCAATTGATTAGCAATGTCATTAGGTAGAAGAAAAATGACCCGTGTACTCTAGAAGCAGCGAGACTTACCCTCAAGGCTTTGTATCCTTTCATACTTTGTATCCGCTTACATAATTACATAGCTTTGAATACAACTTTTTTTCCCCCCTAATTTTACACGCATACATAAGCGTATGGTACATCTTTCATTGGGGGGGGATGGCAAGGGGCTTAATTTGCCCAAAATTTTAAACGATTTTGCCTGATTTACACTGATTTGCCCGAAACTCAACACCATTTTACCGGACTTTGGTGGAGCAGTCCACGCACACACACACACACACACACACGCACACACACACACACACGCACACACACACACACTACCCTCCTGGCTCGTACATCCATACATGCTTACAGAGTGACATTTCTACAAGATGATTATCGGATCATATAAAGAACCAGGTTCTTTGATTAGCTATGTTTGTATGTCATGTTCTCTGTCAGTAAGTAATGTTCATATTCATGTAAAGGCTAAAATTTTGAATCCTAAATCTTAAAAATAGTAAGCCATCTCATTGCTATCAAATTGGCACCACTTAATATTCTATCAGATGTGTCATATAGTCCTACTTCTGAAAGAAACACCTGCCATTTAACACCTATATACTTACGCGCATATATGAGCAGCACCTGTCGCAGATTGACGGTCAGTATGTTCGTCTGGCAAGCCATTACTCGAGTGCTTATTACTTATTAGTGGATGAGAGAGGAATGTGTTGACTCACATATTTCTTTTGAATACTTTGATATCTATTAACATAACGAAACATACTTAAAGTATTGTATGCGGGAAAATAAAACCAAAGAGATAGTTCTAAGTTCTGTTGGCGGAGCACAAGTGCCGTGTTGTTATTGTCACAGGGAAACTTTTCAGTACGAAATTTCATAACTCCAGTCGTCTGGACCAGTGGTTTCGAAACTTCGGAAATTCTATTACCCCTTCTATGAGGCCCCTATTTTTAGTATTCAGTTTTTCTGATTATGAAACAAGCATTTATTTTACACAACTAATATTTATTTTGCAACATAATCATCTCCCTTGTGACTGAATTCAATTCAATAGTGAATACTGATCACGTAGATCGAACTTTGTTCAGTGAAAATTTCAGATCATATTTAAGCTAATAATTGTGTCAGGCTACGGATTTATTGGCCCTACCTTATATATTTTACGTCAGTGATATATTCTATAGGCAGACCTTTTGTAGCTTTTCGTACTGTCAGATTAGGTCTATAACGTATGCTATACGCTTAGGAAAAAGACGCCAATTTCTCTAATTTTTTTCTAACCTGCGACAAGAATTTTAAGAATAGAAGAAGATTCAGTCGAACTAATTGCCTGTAGATTCATTGGTAAGCATAAGGAATACATTTTTTTACAATCTGATTCTTTCAGCTGCACTATCCACTTGCTTTCTCATCGCCTGTTTGCTTCAAATATGCCTATCCCTCTTACATCACATCGAAACTCTTAACTCTTGACAAACTAAGATTAGTATTTCAGGCAAGCATACACATCCTTTTATTTCTTTTTTAACGAATCTCCCTCAGAGAAATCCAAAGTGGTAACTGAAAAAAATGTTTAATTTTGTAGTTGAGCAATTTTTTTTCTTTCAAGTGTCTTGTTGGCACGAATATTGTTGGTGTGAGTCCGACATGACAAAGTGGAAATCTGTTCTCAGTTAAGTTTCTCGTAACGAGTGCTGTGTTACCAGTATACCCCATAGCAGTAAGTTACATCTACGTTAACAAACATAGAAAAATAAACATGAATGCCAATATGCACAATCATAAATCTCATGTATACACATGTATACGCATCGACACCCTTGTACAGGTACACAGACCAGGTGGCTTCGCTTATCTATGTATAATGGTTATTATTAACTTGGCTTAAGGATAGTATTGTACAGAGATATAGGTTTTAAAGATTGTGTAGCTACAATTTTTACATGGATGGCATTTGTGCTAAAATATCATCTTTTTATGCCTGGCTTTCTGTCAATCTCTCAATGTCTGCAAGAAGCTTGATAGTAATGTCATTGACGAAAAGGATTTTAATATATCATGCTTATCAATGAATATTGAGGATCGCACTTCATTCAGACTGTACAACTATTACTGCTATCGATTACAGACATAATTCTTGACTATTTAGGGTCATGATAGAGAAGTATGGCAAATCCCGGGGAAGGTCTATGTCCAACGACGGACGTTAAAAGACTGATGATGATAATGATTTAGGGTCAAAAGTGTTGGGAAACTATTTGCCCTTTTAAGGAGTCATATTGAATATAAAATTCCCCCTAACCCTACAAGGGGTCAAATGTGATATAAAACATTGTCCCCTTTTGAGGGGTCAAAACAGAAATCTTTTGCACTTTGAGGGACTAAAAGTGAAGCGAGTCCCCCCGCCCTTCAAGCAGTCAAAAGTGAAAGGAGATTTCTTGTCTCCATGAAGGGATCAAAAGTTATGGTAAACTTTTTTCACCTTTATGGGGTTTAATGTGAAGGGGAGCTTTTTTTGTTTGAAAGCTTCAGTCCTTCTTTTCACTTTACTTTTATTTTACAATACTCTCTGAAAACCTGTGCTTGTTCGAGTACTGCTTATAATGAAGAATTGTGCCCTTCCCAGAAATGTATGCATAATGCATGTGAATGTGTGCGTGTGTATGGGTTTTTTTTTCTGCTCATTTTTTCGCATTATTGATTTCGATAAAATACACATCGTTGCCCACCGAGTTTTGACCTCAAATTCAGGACAGGCAACAACGGGCAACAACGTTGGTATTTAAAAGGCATAAGCTTTTTTTTTCACCAAAAGAGGGGGTCAATGCAGTACCAATATAGGGGGCTACACAAAAGACAGTTGATACTTATATAATAGGAAATATTTACATTGATAATGCTTTGCGAAGGATGTGGGCGGTGCTTGTGAGGACTATTTTCTGTATCACGTAGATGTTCGGGTTCCCTGATATATTTTTACTCGTACTCCCACAAGGCGAAATGCGACACAAGGTCAGATTTAAAATAGGAAAGTGGAGCGACCCTGAAAAATAGCTCGAGCCACCGCAACCGAAGTCACGAAAGCGTCAAGACTCGCCTGACCTGCCCCTCTTTGCACAATTGAACAGCACCGCCCCTAGGCGAACTGCTTCCCCGCAGCCAGGCTGAGTAATAATAAGAGAACTGGCGTCCTATCGAGACATTTGTCAGCACCCTTTATTATGACTTCAAGAGCTCCCAAAACAACCGGTATTGTTATAGGCTTAGATGCCACATTTTTGTGATCTCAATTCCCAGGTCTTCGTGTTTAGTTTTTCAAACTCTTTTACAAATATGTTTTTTTATCTGATGAAATGGTCATATCTATTAATGTGCACCCTTTTCCTTTTTGTCTTTAATGATTATGTCTGGGCGGTTGGATTTGATGGTTCGATTCGTGTGTACTGGGAAATCCCACAATATTGTCACATCTTGTGTTTCGATTACTAATTCTGGGTGGTTTCCTACCAATGTTTTTATTTTATTCCACGACTCCAAGTTTCACGAGACAGAAATCATCAGGTGAATATAGAATAATAACTCACAAATTTAGATTTGAGAACTTTTTTCCTTGTATAAGGTTTTGGCAGTTGTACCCTCGGCCATCTTCAGGTGAAGTGTGAGTGTATTTTTGACAATCGGAACTGGGAGGGAGCGTTTCGGCGATCATCTGGGATGTTTGCATTCCTATGTCTAAAATCGGGTGTAGTTGATTTTTTTCTTGATTATTTCTTTTCTATTCCCCGGAAACATCTAAACAAATCCAAACCCCAATCAGAGGTGAACCTGACCAAGAACTGTCTATGATATATCCCATGCTGTTACGGCAGTGAATACTAAGTGAAGACCGGGTGCCCTTTGAAAGACTTGGCTAGGAACGCAACGGAGAGCTGTCACCCGCGGACAGACCACTGAGTCAGGCTTAGAGGATCAATTTTGAAGGGGGGAAAAGGGAGACACCGACTAATATGGGAGGGAAGAAAAATTCTGGATAGTGAACAACACTGGAGGGAGAGACACATAAAGGAGTCAGCTCATATGGTTTGTTATAATAACTTGAGAGAATTGGGTGTAGAACTGGACACCACATGGGAACCCCTGATCCTGAAGGAACATTCATTGCATTAAAAATCACACACACTGACGCACACTGACAACCACAAAAACAGTGCACAAAAAGTTTGTGCAGGCACATACGTTAGTAAGGATGTGTGTGTATGTACCTGTTGAGTGCAGAAACTACCTTAAAAAGATAAGTAAATAAATGCAACTTTACACTTTCATAAATTGAGTTTCGTTGAATCAATGTGAATATTCAAACGTTACCTTTCTTGTACCACATCAGCTAAGGGAAACATCGACAGTTACCATTTTCTTATAACATTGGTACAAGTAATCTGTCCATGCTTTCAAACAAATACAAACGGTTATTTGTTACAGCCGATGTCCCCCCAACGCTGACCCTCGTGGCATCAACTCCAGACATTACGGATTTTTATACCAATTATAGCCATCATCATCATCATCATCAGTCTTTTAACGTCCATCGTTGGACACAGACCATACTCAGCACTTGCCAGACCTTCCTATCGTTGGCGTCACAGAGCCAATACTTTCTGAACTTGTCTAGTTCATCTCTCCATTTTGTATTCTGTCGGTCCTGGTTTCGCATGTGATCTCGGGGGATCCATGTTCTGAGTCGTGACGTCCATCAATCGAGTGCAATTCTTGCAACATGGCCTGCCCATTGCCATTTGAGTTTCCTACTGGATTCTACGATGTCTCGGACTACTGTTTTTTCCCTAATACATTGTACTGTCTTGTGATCTTTCCATGTGGGGTTGAGCATGATTCTTTGATGCGTGCATTACATGCTTTTCAGTTTGAGGGTCAATCTCTTGGTTAAGTTCCATGTTTCAGCACCATACGTGACTATCAGGAGGATGCATTGGTTGTATACTCTTCTTTTTGGGACTATTGGGATTTTTCTTGTTCTTGAAAGTTGAGCTTGCTCTACCGAAGGCTTGTCATCTCACAGTAATTCTTCGCTTTATTTTTTCTTCTTTTGAGGATTTCGTGTTCTATTTTTTCGTGGTTTTTCTTAGCGTGTACTCATTTTGATGTCAGCAAATTGATATTAGTCATTTCTTTCGCTTAATAGTTAGCCGTTGCCTCGATATGATATTATTGCATGCCTTTGTTCTAGGTATGCATCTTTTTGTCGCGTTATTATACGCTGCGACACGTTCATTTATTTCCCATAGGATTGTGGGTGTTCTCATCAGTTCTCCCTGTTTCAAGATATATCTTGAAAACGCAGCTTGGTTTTTAATATTTTTGTAATTGTAATTTTTTCCTTCCAGGTGGTCTTCCTGCAGTTGTATCCTTGTTGTTGTTGGCTAGTTTTTTTTTTGCAGTTTGTTAAGTTACTGTTATGCTTTTAAATAATTGTTCCATGTTTTTTATGCATCTGTAACTTATTCTTATGGTTGTTCCATTGAAAATTTTGCGTAGTTTGTATGTTGGGGAAAAGTTTTGTCTATGAGATCTATGGAAGTTTTTTGTGTTTTCATTGAATGGTGAATAAAATGAGTTATATTTCTTTTTCTTCCATTTATTTCATTGTTTTTTGTGCTTGTTTTTTTTTAGGAATGTATTAGTTTTGTTTTGAATTCACTGTTTTCTGATGCTGAACAGTATTGTTTTTTTTGTTTTGTTTTTTCTTTTTTTCACTATAGAATATTTCTTCATTCCCCAAATTATCATTAGTTTCCTGCTAATTCTTTTGGGTATTTGCTTTATTATGGGCGGTAGATGATTAAATAGAGTGCGTATATATTATTGGGGGACCATTGTCTTTTCGCTATAGTTTAAGTACTCCGGAACTTCTGTCTAGGAATAATGATCCAACCACTCAAGAAAAGGAACGATAAAGACCTCAACAATTACTGCCCTATTATGTTACTACCTAGAATGTTCAAACTATTTTCGGAAAGACTTACAAATAGATTAACACACACTCTAGATGAAAACCGACCGCACGAACTGGCAGGCTTCAGGAGTAGAAATTCAACCATAGACCACTTACGCACAATAAACCGGCCACTCAAAAAGACATCAGAATACTACAAGCTACTTTGCTTGACTTAGGAAGACTATGAAAAAGCCTTTGAATGAGTATAACACAAACACCTTCCGGAAAACGTGTAAGTAAACATATACGATGGATATTTGACCCATTTTAGGTTTTGTGATAATATTGCATTAACATCAGAAACAGTGGATGGCTGGAAAATATTTCAAGTGATCTAAATAGGGAAAGCCAAAATAGAGTTGAAAAAAATAAGATAAGATGTTCAATAATGAAGTCTCAGAAAAGACCACAAGAACAAGGAGTGAATTCTAAGAAGAGGTTAAGGAATATATTTACTTAAGTCAGGCGATAACGCCCGAGAAAGACCAAGGTAACGAAATGAAACGACGCATAATGATTGGTTGGAACGCATTTGGTATAAATAGAGATATACTGAAAAGCATATTGCCAGTATACTTAAAAACCTGGAGTATACAATCGATGCATAAAACCAGCTATGACGAACGGTTGCAAAACTTGTAAACTTACAAAACCACAAGAAACCCAACTCAGAATTGTACAGAGGGCAATGGAAAGAGTAATGCTGGGGATAACTCTTGGCAATAGAAAAAGATCAACATTTAATTTAGAGAGAACCATGGTGAAGTATATCATAAAAGTAATTAGGCGACCAAAATGGAAATGGGCTGGGCACTGAGCCAGAAGTAAGGACAATATATGGAGTGAAAAGCTAATCGATTCGTGCCCACGCGGCAATAAATCCAGTGGGGAAAGACCAGACAAGAAAGAGGGATAAAATAGAAAAGTTTGCCGGTAAGACATGGCAGAGGCCAATGTAATCACGGTCGTTTCGGAAGAAGATGGAAAAGGTCTTTGTCCAGCACTTATGACAGTTAATGATATATATATATATATATATATATATATATATATATATATATATATATATATATATATATATATATATATATATATATATATATATACTCATACAGCACACACCACTGAAGATGGAAATATATCCCGAAACATGTCTGGACCATTAATAACAAAAAATATCTACGGATAAATAAACCTTACCTCATAACACTTTACTCCTGAGTCTGTCTCACTCTTTACAGTTAATATTTTTTCAATATATATATTTTTATATATATATATATATACATATATATATATATATATATTAGTGAGTATTTCTGTGCGTGCAAAGATACGTGCACATAAATATATGCACGTTAAAAGTTCATGCATCGGTGCATTGAATATACACGTAGACAGACAGATAGATTTGGTGAGGGAAAACAAAGAGACAAAGGAAGAAAGGAAGAGATAATAGAAAAATGAAAAGAAACCAGAGGTGAGAGGAAGAGAGAAAGAGGGGGAGGGGGTACCTTCATACAAGCCAGCCTTCCAAAACTTCCAAAAGGGCACAAACAAGCAACAACAGACCGATTATGAATGTGACGTTAGCATCGACATTCTTGTAGCAGTGGGGCAGCTACATGTCATACGACGGGTTCGTGAAGCTGGAGTTTTGATGAGAATACCAAATCTCCTGAAAGCAATGAGCGCGTAGACATCTCAATACACTGGCTTGTTTGTCTTCTACCCCGTGCGAGTTGAAGCCCGCTGTTCGAAAGGTTCGGATTTCCAAGTCAAAAGGATTAGCTTGTAGGTGTTGGCTCCCTCGCGGTTAAATGACCTTTCCTTTTATTTCATTTATTTATTCTACTTATTTCTGTCATGCCGTTGCAAGCCGAGGAGACGTTTTTCGAAATGAGTTGCTAGAATCCAAGGATCTCTGCTCAGATTTAGATTCTCGTTTTAGTTTTATTTATTTGCTGTCGGTATCGCAAATCTTCGAGTTTTCGACTAAGATTTTCAGGACTGTATTCTTTAGGGACTTGCAATTACCACTAAGTTCCTGTTGCTCAGTGATAAGAGCGGTCGCACGTTATGCAGCATAGAAGATCATTCTCACCGGGAACTTATACTTAATTCCGATCTGTACTGTTATTTTATTTGCCTGCAGCTGAAGACAAGCCGGTTCCAGTTTAGTTACGATAAGAAGCAACAGCAGTTAAGATGGGGGTAAACAGTAGCAAAAAATATATAATGATTTACAATGCTTCATCTAATAAAATTTTCTTTCACTGATAGGAGTATTTTTTATTTTTTTCAGAAGACAGCAATGAAAGAGTGCCATGTACTCGAATTGATACTTGTAGTAACCAACGTTGAACTTGAGAAAGATTTGCCCAACATATCACTTTTCGGCTTTTTTTTTCCCCAAAAAATATTTCATTGATAACCAAAAGAATACGTAGACACTTAAAGCCTCTGTAATGTAACATCCGAGAAAGTCTCGACTTTATGTTATTTTTAATACGAAGCTGAGGTGAGAATAGTTTTTGTTCTCTGGTTATCCCCCACTTCTATGTTAATTATGGTTACATTTAATTCTAATTTGATGATTCAGAAGTGCTTAATTGACAAAAACTGATTGTCTATGTCAGTATTTCTTGAACTGGTGATTAATTCATCCATCATTGAATAAAATTATTGCTGGGGTGAATGAAACTAAAAGGTTGAATCGAACATGAATGGCGAATTTAAGCAGATATTTGTATTTTTCTCATTTTGGAATGGTTATGCTTGTAGAAAACATTAAAAAACGAAAACTTTGCTTTTTAAGAATCTAATGTTAACCTCCGAAACTGTTGTTTACAAATTTTATGCAAACTAGAAAAATTATAATATTTTTTGTCAAATGCCACTTTTAGATTTCTTTACATGTATTTGAAATGTTCAGAAAGCGGAATAAAATTAACATTTCATACTCATGCTCATGTTTTTTTTTTTTGTTTTTTGCTCGTGAGTGAAAATGAATTCTATTTAAATGTTTAAGCAAAGGTGAATACGAAAAAAATAACCAAAAAATGAGGAAGTTTAGTCGCGATAGAATTAAACTTTGTGATAGAAATACGAAAACGAATGATACTGAAAGAAGTATCTGTCTATGTTCAAAGCTTTGGTCGGTGCTGATTAGCCAATTGGCTACCAAAACGTCACGGCTTTCATGTCAACTGGCAATAATGTGGCAAAGTCTGACGTCATGACGAACTTCCGGATCCGGCTGGGATAGAATTCAAACATTATTAGTACTAGGAGAATCTTGCTCGTTTCTTTTTTTTTATCTTCATTTGTTTAATTTTTTATATTTGTTCATTCCAACTCCAATTTTGCACATTTTGTCCGTATAGGACACCCAATTTTCATAACTTTTATTGATTTTTATCGATTTTTCATGCGTTCTTTCCATCGAAAAGCAGACGACAACGGCATAACAAGCACACAGTCATCTTGGTTCAATGTTTTGCTGCTGATTACTATCACAGATCTGATCGTGACTGTTGCAAATATTACAGATTTCCTGCTGACGAGACACAATCCCGACATTGGATAGCACTAATTATACTCTGAAGGAATATTTTGAGGTTAAATAGGGCCTTTCTGGGTCATAACAACAACTAAACAACTCACTTGGTCGTACGTTTCAAACTAATTAGTGTCCGTGTTTAGCGGATGTTATGTCAAAAAGAAGTCCTAACCTTAAAAGAAAAATAAACAGATAAATAAGAACGTAAATTCCAAACTTGCATAGCCAATTAACTAATTTTTTAAATTTTTATACAACCAGATAATACAATGAATATGTCTGACATGGGACGGACTTTTTTGACAACAAAAGTCAAAATGGAAAGTGTAATTTTTTGTAATGGACTTAGTTCAGTTTTTCAGAAGAATGATTACATGGTTATTTTCGTAAGCAATATAAACTTGGATAAATCTGTTTTTAAAACGTAACATTTGAAAAGAAAACGTTCAAGTAGTGAATTGGCATTCATTAGAAATATAAATAGACCATTCAGAGCACGCAGGGATTTTTAAAATTTTACCATGATTTTTAAAAAATGAGTCAGGCTATATATACTTACACTTTTAAATTAACTCAAGACACTGTAAACGCCTGTAAATTGATAAAGCTAAAAGGGGAATCATCAAATGGTCGTCGAGTCCATTTTTTTTCTCTTGGCGCCTCTAGTCTTTTGTTGGCCAATAACTCTTCACCGAATACGCTGAGAACTGACAACCAGCTGAAGGAAGAGGAGGATGTATTTTGAAAAAGTCCCGTAGGGAGGGGGTAAAAACGCTACAAGTAATAGTTCACTTATTGCATTTTTACCAACATTATACAATAACAAGGATATGTTTGTACATGCCTGAATTGCATAACTGATAATTCAGCCTTTGGAATTGTTTTTCATCAATTAAAAATAGTGCATGTCTATTTATTGCAAATATTCCTTTCCATGAAATTTCTGTAAATATTAAAGGGGTACCCAAAAGAAGCCAAGTCCCCGGCGCCCCAAAGATACGCTTCTGCTAACAACAGAACAAACTATTATGCACTTTTTTGCTTAATTTTTATTCGCGCATGCGTATTTGTGTGTACGTTCATATAACATTATTCCGAGAAAATGCAGACACATAAATAAAACTATGGTATCTTAAGAAAGAAAGATGGACATTAGTTGTATGAATAAATCAAGAACGATAACCTTAAAAGATAAATGATGCAGTTCTTTTGTGAAAAGTTCAATTGTCTGTTGAGAATCCATTGTCTGTATGAATAACAACGAAAATATTTTGACATCGTTGCCGAGAATCTCGTGTTTCCAGCCAAGCTTAACGTTTCGAGATTCCTTAAACTCTACGATAACCATTTCACTCGTTTCTTTCCTCTGAGATGTATTACATTTTTCCCCGGTTTTCATCTTGAAAAAAAAAAGTCTTTTGCAGGAAACATCTTTCTTTTTAACATCTTTCTTTATGACATACATTTCTCTTCTTCCTAATTCTCTACTGAAGTCATTCATTTTTAACTACTTTTTCCTCTTCTGTATATTTATGTCTCCTCTTTTCTACGCTTTACTTTTCATTATTTTCATGTTTTCCTTTCAACTCATTGTTCCTTTCCTTCGCTTGTATAATGTGCGTCTTTTCTTTCTTCAATTCAGTTTCCTTTACATCTTCCATTTATTCCCGCTCTTTTCAAATTGATCGTTTTTTTGTTGTTTTTTTTGTTTTGTTTTTTTCTCTATCTTTATTCTTTCTTTCAGTCCTTTTCTAGTTGAAAACATGTTTTAGGTAGGGAAAGTTTCGTATCAATTATAATTAAACTCTGGGTAGTACAACGGGGAGAGGCAATATAACAGAAAGGGGCAATATGGCAACAAAGAGAGGCAAAATGACAACAGAAAGAGGCAAAATGACAACAGAAAGAGGCAAAATGACAACGGGTAGAGGCATTATGACAACTGGTACAGGTTCACTTTTCTGGTAATGGGGTTTCGGGGACATCAGATTCTTTCTTGAGAAGTGCAGCTTCTTTCTTAATGGAGTGGACATCATGTTTTAGTATTTAAAGGGTGGGTCACCTGTTTTTGTTAGGTTTACGTACAACCTGATAAAGGTGATCTTGAGGGTAATTTCAAGTTGGACTCTTGAAGCGCTTGGTTGGTATTGCCTGTCAACATCTGCTTTTGTGAGGTGCTTCTTCGCCTTGGTAAGCATCTTCGTTGCGTTGATGTCCAGTCACTTGATGTCGTTAGGCTTCCAGATAAGATAGAAGCTGTATGCCATTATCCGTATCGCTCAAGCGTTTATAGCTTTAAAGCTAGTAGTTGCACTGATTTTGCATTTTTGTATCATACCCACTTTCGTGATGGACTCTCTCCAGATTTTCTCTTTCATAGTTGAGCGCTGTATGTCGTCACCCCCGTTCACTCTTAGGTACTCGTGCGCGTACTCTCGGTCTAGCTCCTTGACCGTGAATTATTTTTTTTAAAGTTATTATTTGCATTTTCTTACCAGTTGCCTACTGGTCGTCGCTGGAGACTGGATGACAGCAAGTCTCCCCAAGTCTCCATCCTACTTCTCAACACTCTCGCATTCTGCAGCAGTTGTTTTGGTTTGCAGTTCCACGCCAGTTGACTATTGGTCATCGCTGAAGGCCGAGTGACCGTAATTCTCAAGTCTTCAGCCCCTCCCCCTCATGATCTTCACTTATCACAGCGGCGTTGTGGTTTGTACCACCTAAACCTCCCTTGCCAACGACTGGAGGTTGTGTTTCACGTTCCCAGTACTGACCTCCGTGTTCGTGTAGACTCGGGTAGTGCTGTGTGTCTACATTATCTCAATCTTGCATGGTCTCCAATTCCTTTTTTTGTTTTCAATGTCTCCTCCTACTCCTCTTCTTCTTCTTCTTCTTCTTCTTCTTCTTATTATTATTATTATTATCATTATTATTATCATTATTATCATTATTATTATTATTATTTGGAATCTCACACCAGTTGCCTGGTGGTAACCGCTGGAGTTTGAGTGACAGCAAGTCTCCTCAAGTCTCCAGCCCTCCTCCCCCAGTACTCATAGGTCGCAGTAATTCTACGATTTACAGTTTCACACCGGTTGCCCAGTGGTTATCGCTGAAAGCTGAGTGACAATAAGTTTCCTCAGGTCTTCAGCTAACGTCTCCTCTCTCTTTCGCATATCATGACAGAGCTACAATTCGTTGCAGTACTTATATTTCTAGCACCTTCCTCAGTATCCGTGCAGTTCCCGGTAGTGCTGTGGTCTGTACGGTCTCTATCCTCCCCCTAATCCCGATCTCCTCCAGTCTCTCCCTCAGCGTTTTGGGGACAGTTCCAAGTATTATTATTATTATTATTATTATTATTATTATTATTATTATTATTATTATTATTATTTGCATTTTTACACCAGTTGCCTGATAGTCACCGCTGGAGACTGAGAGAAAGCAAGTTCCCTTAAGTCTCCAGCCCCCTCTTCACACTCTCATAGTTTGCAGCAGTGCAGTGAATAACAGTTTCACACCAGTTGCCTGCTGTTTATCGGGGGAGGCTAAGTGACAGTGAGTCTCTTCAGGTCTCCAGCCCAACCCTCATTTGTCCTCACCTGTCATAGCTGCGCTGTGATTTGTGCCGCCTTCACAATGTCTTTTCCTTCGCTATTAGGCCTTTGCTATCAGCTGGGGGTCGTAGGTCTCATATTTCCAGTACTCTCTGCAGTATTTGTGCAGTCTTCAGTAGTGCTGTGGCATGTATAGTCTCGACCATTCGTCTTAACACCAGTTCCTCCAATCTGGTTTTCAGTGTCTTTCGTACGGTGCACCCACTATTACTGGTAGCACCCTGACTTTGATGTTCAACACCTTCTTTAGTTCCCTTGCCACTTTTCCTAAATATTTTACTCTCTTTCCTATTTACTCTGTGATCTGCAAGCACGACTACGTCTATTATTTGGCAGGTTCTCCTTTTCTTGTTCATGATTACAAGGTCTGCTCTTCTCGTTTGGACTGGTTGGTCAATTTGGATGTCAAAGTCCCAGAGTAATATATGGCTTCCAATTTCCAAGGCTGTCTCCAGTTTGTGCTGATACCACTGACACCACTGCATGGACGGCATATGCTGTTGGTTTGGGTTCAGTCAATTTTTGCCTTGACATATTTTGTCCTGATGCAATTGTTTAGGGCTGCCATGATGGGCAATTCTGTTTCTCTCTTCAGGTTTCCATTGCGTAGCCATACCCATAATCTCTCGTCTGCAATATCCTGTATGTCTTTTGAATTCTCGGTATACTTTTTTCTGTTCCCATTTTTCTTCCCTTGTTTGCTGTGCTGTTTGCTATTAGCTTGCACATATTTTTCTCATCCTGTTCTGGCCTTTTGGACACAGTCTCCTGTGCTGATGAGTCCTCTACCTACTTATTCCCTCTTCATGTCCAGTCTGTGTCATCTCGGGGATGAAAGGCCCTGTGCATTGTCATAAGCTTTCTTGTTCAACGGTCCATTGATTGGATTTCTTCTTTTGTCCATCCAAGGAATGATCCGGTACATCCTTCTACCGATACAACCCATGTGCTCATTCCTTTTATCAGATTCCTTCTGTTTTGTTTCTCTAATATTATCCCCCTGGGGAATTCTCTTCTTATTTTCTCTTTCATTTCTTCCCGTTTCATCGTGTCACATTTGAGAACTCCCAGGTGTTTGTATAGGTCCAGTGTGGTCAATGCTCTGATCCTTTTGTTGAACGATAATTCGATTTCTCCTGTTGCTGCGAGCCTTCCCTCGGGCATTACCATAAGCAGACATTGTTCTATTCCGAACTCCATCATATTGTTATCGCTATAGTCTATCACTTTGTTGAACAGCGTTTCGAGCTCTCCCCAGTTCTTTGCAATTAGATTTATGTTGTCCATGTACATGAGGTGGTTGACTTTTCCCTTTGTTTCAAGAGGGTTGGTATCCTTTGCTATTTTCAGGATTATTATTATTATTATTATTATTATTATTATTATTATTATTATTATTATTATTATTATCAAGTTTTTCTTTTGCTGTCTAGTATTATTCATTGCAAACCAAGTTTCAGCAAGAAACTTTCGGCAAGCAACGATGTTATGACAGTAGGTACCTCCAGTTTTTCTTTATCTTAAAAAAATTATACATAAAGAGGGGAGGGGGCAATAGAAGAGGCTACACAAGAAACATTACATAGTTGTATAAAAGACAAAAATATTTTATGTGCAAAGTGCTTTGCGAAGGATATGGGCGGTACCTGCGAGGACAATTTTCTCTATATCATAGGAGCTTGGGTTTCTGGTATTCTACCTAGATATTTGTTGACACCTTTTTTTATGATCAGAAGGCTCCTATACAAACAGGTATTGTTTCAGTCTCAAGTTGCCACATTTTTGTGATCTCAATTTTCACGTCTCTGTATTTGGACAATTTTTAAAACTCTTTTCCAGATGTTTTTGCCTGATGAAATGGTCATATCTATTAATAGGCATCCTCTTTCCTTTCTATCCTTAATTATTATTTCTGGGCGGTTGACTCCAGTGGTTCGTTCCGTGTGTACTGGGAAATCCTATAATATTGCCACATATTGTGTTTCAGTTATAGGTTCTGGGTGGTGTTCATACCAATGTACAGTGTGTGGTGCGCCATAGTGCTTACAGATTATTCAGTGAATGTACTGGCCCACTCTATCGTGTGTAAGTCAGTAGAACATCTAGATATCATGTGGTCGATAGTCACAGAACCTGCTGTTGGGGTTATCACAGTTTTTGATAACGTGTACAAGGTAGTCCCTGGTAGGAAGGCTCTGGTCTAGGGTATCAAAGATGAAACCCTCTGTTTCAGCTTTTAACCCTGAACCCCGTAGTCACTGAAGGGTTTTGGTAAAATCTGCATAAGCATCTTGGGTGTGAAGTGGGTGTTGTCCGTGCAGAAGTCTCTATTCCCAGTTTTCTTTTAACATTGATATTCCTTGTCGCTTGGCTATATTTTTTTACATTTTTTGCAACTTTTGATACAGCTGGTATTGTTTAGTTCACCTCAAAATGCCTTGGATTTCCTCAAAACTGAGTGAAGTCTTTTTGCTGTTTCATGGTTCTTCGCCAGAGTCAACATCCAGGCGTCACTCGCAATGTAAGCGTGAAAGCCAATGATTTCAATTTAGTATGACAGTTGTAACTGGTTCATACCTCTACCGCCTTATTTCTTGGGGAGGTAAAGTCGATCTGCGTCTGCTTTTGGGTGGTGCATTCTGTTGTTGTTGGGGATTTGCCTTGTTTTAGCGTTCATTCCGCCTATCAGCTACATTCCAGTTCATGATGTTAAAGCGGTACTGTACTACAGGTATTGTCAAGGTGTTGATGGCTTCGATGCGGTTCTTAGAAGCGCTCAGTTGTATGGATAGCTCGAACCCTTCTGTAGTACTTTTATGAATGCATGTTGGATTCCATTGCCTTCAATAATTCTGAGGTATTCATAGGTACCTTCCAGTTCAGGTTCTTGAATGGCTGTGTCTAGGTCTAAAAGGATATCTTTTGTTGTCTGAAATTTACCTTTGCACGCTTATCGAGCTCAAATGTCATCACTGAATATCTTAACAGTTTGCAGCGGCCACCTTGACTCAGAGTCACCCTTTGCATAGAGTTTAAGATCATCCACGAAGAATAGGTGATTTATTCTCTTGTTACCGGTTTTATATCCATTGGTGGTGGTGTTGAGATCAATTGAAAGATGGATGAGGGCTAAACAGAAAAGGTGGGGTGAAGGAGAATCACCTTGGAAGATTCCACAGTTAATGGCCATGTTTCTTGATTCGGGGTTACCTTTACCGTGATTGGGGAGGGGTTTGGTGTTCCCTAGTGTCATGCGATGATTGAGTAAATTGATTGTAGTTGGTACGATTGTATATGCTTCTAAGGCTTTTAGTATCAAAGAGTGTTTTACACAATCAAATGCTTTTTGGTAATCTATCCAGGCTTACATAGATTATGGCGTTAGGCTCGACAGTTCCCGAGCATCATTTCATTATTTAGAAGTTGGTTTTAGAACTTCTTTTGCTGACTTTTCGTTCCCGGGGAAATATATTGCTGTTTTCAAAGTTGGAGTCCATTATATCAGATCGAATGGACGTGGTTAGTTTATAGGTGGTCTTGAGGCAGGTGATGGGCCGGTAGTTTTTCTTGGGGGGGGGGGTCTTTCGTTTCACAGCTTTTGGGGGAGATGTTGAGTGGTATCATTGCTTAACCACACACATGCTTCACGTAGGATGTTCATGATGTTGGACAGAGATTTTATTAAATTTATGTGGGCAGATGAGAGTGTGTTTAGCCAGAAATTTTTGATTTTATTCATTCCTGGCGATTTCCATTTGTGTTCTTTATGCAGAGCATCACGGACGTCTTCCACTGTTTTTACCTTCCATTCTTTCATCTTCTCTTTTTGGCCATTCTGCATTTGTATCGAACATTTTTTTCTGTTGCTCCAAATGTTTGCCCAGAATCTCTCTGCATCATCTATTGAAAGTGGTTCTTTAATCTCCGCTGGCTGTCTGCCCATCTCTCAGTTGAATTTCTTGGCGTCTGTATTAAACACCAGGTTTTGGCAGTAAAGTTTAGTCCTTCTCTCAAACCATCTTTCCTTTTAGGCTATCATTATTATCATTATTATTATTATTATTATTAGTAGTAGTAGTAGTAGTAGTAGTAGTAGTAGTAGTAGTAGTAGTACCCATGGAAATTCCACTGTTTGCTAAAACATATTTAACTCGATAAAAATCCATTTGCCTCATGTCACTCCATACACTCTTTCTTATCAATCATTATTTTCCACGATATACTCGTTTTTCTCTCTTTTTTTTCTATTTTATTTTATTTTCCCCTTACTAAAATTCTTCTTCGCCCTTTATTTTAATCCTCTTCCGTCTTTTCTTTCATTTTTACTCTTCTTTGTGTTCACCTGCATAATTCGCTTCAATTTTTATAGTTTTATATTCAACGTATTACTTTTCGACAAAATGATTTCTTATCTGCACCATGTCTGCCACTCACATTGAGTAGGGGGTAGCCGTGCTGGTGGATAGGGGGAGTGCACAACAGTGGTTGCTTTCACGTCTCCATTTCTATCTTTCCATCATTCATACAGCTTGACATAACAGTGTGACGTAGCAAATAGAGATGGTTGCAGTTTCGCACTACAGTGATATAAATCGTCATCATCATTACCATTATTTTCATTATTTATTCATTCCTTCATTATTATCCATTCCATGAATTCATTTTAAAAGAGTCTAGCTCTTTGATTAATCATGAGTGTTTTCCGTTCAGCAGGGGAATTTTCGTTGTTTAGGATTTGAATACTTTTAATATTATAAGACAAAAATGTTCCATTCCTGAGATTTAAAAAATGTGATTGAATAAAATACTTAACCAGGAGATCCTTTTAAAAACATATAGATTGTTGGAGCATAGTTTTGATGTCAATGATTTCTTAAATTAAATGCCTTGGACCACCCACATTGAACAACTCGGGAATCGGAATAGACAACTCAAAGACTTGCAGTGAACCTTATCAAGAAAAATGTGACCATAACCAACAAGAAAATGTAATATAATTAATTACTTGATACTCACGAGAATATGTGCCTTGCTGTTCCACACGGGATATGCATTAACAAAACATTTAGCCCGATGTATTAGTAATGTCACAATCCTAAAATAAACTTGTTAAAGATGTTTGTCAAGGTTTAAGTTGCATTTTGTTGCCGGCTGTCTGCGACATAATAATGGGTGGGGGATATTTTTTACTTGTGAGCAAAAGATGGCTACTTTTTTCTCTGTATGGATAGAGTAGAGTTATCTAGGCCATTGGGAATTGTTTTTCCGTTTGTATTTTTATGCAAATGAAAACAAAACCATACTGCTTAGATCTCAATCACTTTTAATGCCAGTGCAGTGTTATCTGAGAAAAACTGGGACAGAAATTATACTTACTTTCGATGTGTTTTATTCTTTGAGAATCTACGCCTTTAAGGAAGTGGCTCAATTTGTTTGAGATGACACATACTAGCAAAAGCACTTGTTGCATCGATCTGACTCTATAGATCTTTCCCAGCTGGAGACACATTACGCAAAAATTCACATTTGTGAAAGAAAACTATGATGCAGTTCTCAGTATTCACATCAACGCAGCTTATCGGTGAAGTCAAGGTCAGAACAAAATTAGCATCTTTTATGTTGATGCAAATTAGGGATCGTGGATTTTACAAGCAACAGACTAATTCTCACTCATGACTTCTCATTTTCAGAAGCCAATTAAAACGAGTATTATCAGACTAAACTAAAAATATCAGGTTATATCAGTAGAATCTGAAATGATAACCACTGAAAATCTTCCTTTGGGCAAATTCTCAGTACTTGTGTGTGCAACTATGTACCTTATATAAACACACACACACACATACACACACTAAAAGTGAAATTTATCTGTTTGCTTTTTTTTTTATACAGTTTCAATTTTAAGGAACTGATCTGATTAGACAGACCTCCAGTTAGATTTTCTGCTGAGTGACCTAAAGCTCTGAGGGCGTTAAATCACTGATGGAAATTGCAGTTTCAATCTTCACTTGTAAACATCCGTTGCTCTGCAAACAGAATACCTAAAGCTGTGTACTGTGTCAGTATGTTTACGTAACATAACGGGCGTCGAGGATTAGGTTTGTAGACTTACCCACGTTGTTAGAAGCAACGTGCATTGGATCGGACGTTATGTTACATACCAGGTGTGGTGACATAACTCAAGACTGGCCACTACAACGAGGCCATTGGTTTTATTTCTTCTTTCGTTTGCCATAGCTTCGCTGGAAGAAACTGGCGTGAACGTCTTTTCATTGAAGAGAACGAAGTATAGGTTTTTGAAACATCACATTTGTTTTTATTCGACTCTTCTCGGTAGCAACTCTGGGAAACTGCACTTTAAGAGCGTGAGTGACTGTTTACAACTTGTTTTGTAATCCTGCCAATCAAATCTCTCGACAGTTAAAATCTGCCAAACAGATGTAGGGGGGGGGTTCTGGGTATCTGAAATCTAAGTTTTAAATCAACGTTTTCTCCGTAAGTTTTTCCAGTACTTTTAATTCAAAAGATCTTGGTTCGTATTGCAAAATATCTTTCATGACGTACGTAGAAAAACAAGAAACTTATTTTGTACATTTCATTTTCTTTTTGCCAAACTTATTTGCAAAAACAAACCTTTTTAGGCTCTTTGGGACCTCATAAGGCGAACTTCCTGTCTAAATTCCATTTCAGAACGGCGAATGTCTTTAATTCATAAGCGAGATTGCACTCACAGTCTTAACTAAACACCGAAAATGCATTTGCACAGAAAAACAAATTTGCCCTTACTGCAAACAAACATAGGATATCACTCCTTATTTTCCATAATTCAGCACTTTTCTAAATTTACAGCTTAATTTTTCAGGATTTCATTTTATTTTGGATTTCTACAATTTTATTTCAATTCTACTTATCTCTTTATACCGACTTGTATATATATATATATATATATATATATATATATATATATATATATATATATATATATATGTGTGTGTGTGTGTGTGTGTGTGTGATTCCTTCAGCAGTCCCATGTTCTTTAATTGCTTATTCAATTTACGTTGTCTCGGACAGATGATACATTCACGGTGTAATAACGGGAGATCATTTCAAACAAGAGTTTCAACATAATGTCACGCAATTTATAATCATTCTATCAGATCATATATCTATTTCTAAATAACACACACACACACACATACACACATACATATATATACATGTTATTGAGAAATGGATATATTCAACGTTTCTATCCCACACACTTAATATTTCTCTTTTTTTCCACGACTTTTACAGCAAATCAGTTTCCTGCAAAACACAAAGCAAAAAATATTCTCTTCTTTATTCTTTCATCAACCAGCAAGAAATTCGAGTCAAATTTAAAATAGAGATGCCTGAACAGAAAAATTTGTAGCTCGTTGAACCTTCTCCTTTAGGCGTTCTGCACTGTTATTTCACGTACCTTTCTGTGGATCGAGACTTGCTGTCACTTGGTTTCCAAACGCTGTTTTGTCCTGGTAAGAGCGTCTGGTGATTTTTCAGCGATTGGTTTCTTTAAACTCTTGTTCTCTAAAGACTCAATAATCTGGCCATAATCGTTAAGTGGTTGGTTATCATTATCCTCGCGTTGAGTGTTAGTTTTATCCTAAAAATTATTTTACTGGGCCCAAGCAGAACTCATTGGTCGAAACGGCATCAAATATATGTTGCTTCGTACAGGGGATGGAGAACGGAAACCTGTGATATGCTCGATAGGTTTCTCGTTGGTTTCGATCGTCTTATGTATCTGTGTTGTTGATCTCTGATATATCATTGGATATGGTTAGGGTTTCAGGGGGGTTTTTGGGTGTTTTTTTTCTTTCTTTCTTTCTTTTTTCTTCGTTTACCGTGGCTTTGCTGGAAGAGAAAAACTGGTTTGAACGTCATTTTTTATCGAGAAAAATGAAATCGGTATTTTATAAGTACTGCGTTTGTTTTTATTCGACTCTTCTCGGTAGCAACTCTGGGAAACTGCACTTTAAAAGCGTGAGCAACTGTTTACAACTTGTTTCCTTATCCCGTCAATCAAATCTCTCGACAGTTGAATTCTGCCAAACAGACTCTGACAGGGTTTACAATCGCTTTGACGAAGCAAGAGGGGCTGGACCCCTGGGTCCCCCCTCCAGGATCCACAGATAGTGCGAAAGTTGGAAACAGTATGATGGACAGAGGGATTACTGTTTGTTAGTGTTGACATATTTCAGTCTCATTGTACCCCCAGGGGAGGGAGCGATAGTGTTGATGCAAATAAATACTGCTTGCCATCAGTCTGGTGTGTAAACTGACACGCTTCTTTCATGTTCGCGTGTTGGCTAACCAAAATGTCTCACTCTTTGTTTAGTGACAAACAGAACAACATACATAACATCTCCAATAGAGAATCGCTAATCGGGTCTACTGTTTTCCCATACTATTTTGAATTCAGAAGTCCCCTATTCCTTGCCCTGAAAGACTTCAGCCTTAAACCTGACCTACATTATTCAGAATTATTGCTTCGTTTTTTTTCTGTTAAGCAGCTCAACATTTCACAATTCTTTCACCTCCTATATCTTTTCCCGAACAAACTAAAAGGGAAAGCGAGTAAATTGAAAAGTTCTTCGAGCAAATTTAATAATACACCAAGCAAATTGAAAACTACGGCGACCAAATCAAAAATTAAGCAAACATAGTTCAAACCATGTCATGCAAATTTTAAGATATGCCATGCAAAATACAAAATCAATTCAGTTCACTTCTATTATTCAATTTGCTTGGCGTATTTTTTAATTTGGTTACCGAAATTTTCAATTTGCTTGGCGATTCTTTAAAAAATTCGATCTCCGTATTTTCAAATTCGGTTGCCCTAGTTTTCAATTTAGTTGCTGTATCTATTTTCTATTCGCTTTCTTCACGCCTTAATTTACTCTGGAACTTAAGATTTTGTATCGCTATTTGGGCCCAACCAGAAAATCTCAACTCTATTATGATAATTAACCAAGATATTACAAAAGTGAAATCAGGAAAACAAAAAAAAATTTACAATGAAATTCACATACTTCATATACAAAAATACATATACGTCCCTTCTGATGAGAAAAAAAAGTCACACGGGAAAATGCATATATGCATTTAAACAATTTTTTCTAAAGGAGCGACAACGACCAGTTTAAAAGCATGGTTATTCTATGGTGGGTTCTCGAAGTAGTTATGTCAGCATAAATGCTAATCATTTCAGTTTAGGCCTATGAACAAGTATCTAAACATTAGATCATCTTTTATTCAACCCATTGTACACTGGCAAACTTGGAAATTCGCGATATCTGATATGAATGTTGAGAAATCCGTATTGATTAAGAAATATCACGTACACACAGGAACATACTTATACACACATGCGCACTTACATGCGCATATTGGTGTTGGTTATTTATTAAGATATATCTTAATAGTTGAAATGTATCCTCAAAATCTTCAAAACACTATAAAAATGCATATTGTGTTGTATTGTGTTTATGGTTTTTGGTGTATCTGTGCTATAAGTTTAGAAAGTATCACAAAGCATTATACTGTTGGAAGATTTCCCAGATATATAAAACACTAGTCTATTTATTCAATAAATTTACTGGAATAAGTTATGATTTCTCTCTCTCTCTCTCACTCTCTCTCTCTCTCACTCTCTCTCTCACTCTCTCTCTCTCTCTCTCTTTCTCATAAGGTGAGTATGTCCCTCACCTCATAAGATGAATCTTTCTCACCCCACTCTCTCTCTGCAGATGTGAGTGTGATTTGTCACAGTAATATTCAGAGTAACATTCGACATTACCCAAAAGCAAAGTTACCTCAAAGACAATGGATTTGCTTCCGGCGCTATTATTTGGCGTTCACGGTCAGTTTGAAATGCCACATTAATTATGTTCAATCTTCTGAAAGCGAGACCAATTGCTGAGTCGAATAAATTTATATCGGTGAAAGAGACTCACCTTATGACCGCAGCTTTCGTTGTCATTAATCAGTTAATTAATTCCCGATCAAGAGCCTGCTTTCTTGGTAGTATTTTTGTCATCATCGCCTGGACGATTATAAGGATACAATCATCGGAAAGGTTTAGACGTACACAGTTTTATGCGAGGCTTTGTCTTGATGGATGAAGACAGAACTATGAAAAAAGGAGGATTTTGTACTATTTGCACGTAGAAATACAATACGTAAAAAAGAAAATCAGTTCAAGTGAAAACATTTTGATAAATACATTTTCGTACCTAAAGAGAAAGGTATATTGGATTTGGTTCTATTCACATGTATTCATTATCCATATTGCACCTCATGATCAAGGGAAGATTAATGATTTGATATTGAATCGTGATGAAAAGGAATTAAGATTGGACTGTAAAAACAGCTCAAGTTTTGACACGTGATATTTGAGATAGAATTATTGGTAAACGGCAGATTTGCATGTTCTGAATTGGTAGGACAGTTTCTATGTCTCTTGATCACGAACAAGGAAAACTGATACGTCATTTTTATTTTGACGGCGCCAGAGTTCCGTCCCTTGGTCTCTCACAAACGCGACGTAGCTATTTTAAATACAACCAACTTTATACCTTACTTATTGCCTGTGTCTCCGCTGTGCTTGCTCTTTTACTCAACATCGAAAAGATTAACAATGAAAACATACTTAATTGTTATTCTCTGTAATGCATACACACACAGTCTCTATGTCTCTGTCTCTTCTTCCTTGGGGTTTTAATGTATATTTGGGGTGTGTGGATGTACGCCGATATAAACTATTATACTTTTTTTTAATTAGTGAACATCGACTTTCTCTTTCTTTTTTAATGTTTATTAATCAAATATTGTTTATTATCAGGGACGTTCACGTCGTGGACCAGTTAATCCGGAATAAGATCTATCCAGACCTTACGCACCAGACCAAATGACCACTACATCCTTACGTGTCAATCCCCAGCTGCCTAAAACCCAGGAAAAGCTTAACCACAGTGAAGGTCAGACCACAATGAATATCCCCCCAAACATACAGAATCGAGCACAATGCTGTGCAAGATACTATAGAAAGCTTGCCAGATGGGGCACGGTTTGCCAGATGCACTCCCAACAGAGCGAGAGTTGGAATTCGTAGGAGAGGAAACAATAAGGTCAAACTGGGTTTAAAGACCAGAGTATTCTGTGAGTAATGACGGAACAATATTACAATTCCCAAAGGGATTATTCTCGGCGTCTATCATCAAAATGATTTGGAAACAATGCTCGTGTTATAAAACCTGTCTTCTCCCCCAACGCTCTCCTCTCTTTCATCCATTTTTTAAAAACGTTTTTTTCCTATCTTATTCTCTCTCACCACACACACACACACACACACACGCACACACACACACACACAAAGTATGAACGTACGGTAAATAATCGAACAGCTCTGCTGAGAAAAGATGTTTTTAGTCTTTTTCCTCACCGGTTATTTTCTGAAGTTAAAACAATACTGCGAAAGTTTTCCTCATTGTTATCCGGCTATGGTACAAATCTCTAATCTCTAATGTAGATTGGCATAATACCTGGAAGAAAAGAAACAGACGATTACAATAACTCAATAGCAACTCTTTATGAAGGGATTAAGAGAGAAAGGTCAGACGTGAGGGAAAGAAAATGCGTCCGAGTAGTGAGGTGAAAAAGTCATAGTACATTGGATGTGTGTGTATGAAAGGGGGTGAATACATTTCTTGCATCTTCACTGCGCATGCGTCCTTTTAATGGGAGTAAAGGTTTTGCCCTTTAACGATCGTTTTCTAGATAAATTACCAATCGGTTCTTAAGAGTCTCTTCATGAGTCAATTAATCAAAGAATTTTGTCAAACTGCATCTACATTGAAAGAGTTCAAACACAAGCGGCTCGCCTTTGTAGACATAATTTCCTGCGAGATAAGCACTCACAGTTCATGCATTAGGGTGTGTATACATGCTGGTTTATGTGTGAATACATTTGTGTGCGTGTCTTTGGGCGTATGTGAACGTGTAGATATTTATATATGCTAGTATATGTGTGAATCAATTTCTCTGTGTATGTCTTTGAGCGTATGTGGACGTGTGGGTGTGTATCTGCTAATGGCTGTGTGCCTATATACATGCATATGCAATATGTGTTGGTCTTTTCATCAGTGTATGTGCATTGGTGTGTGTCCTAATATTTATGTTCATGAGAATCTAAATAAGTCACTGTATGTACGGTCGTTTTAGTATTCATAATTGTACACATACATTTATACATTTATGGGCGGGTCAAAGTAGTGTGTGTGTGTGTA
>OY735200.1:65263850-65311350 GCA_963457665.1 Thysanoteuthis rhombus
ATATATATATATATATATATATATATTATATTTATATATACGCGGACGCACAAATGGACTTATGTATGTATATATTGTAATCATTTTTCGGTGATTGAGTTATCTATGAGTGAAGAGTATTCGATATCAGGGATATATACAGTGGTACCCGAGGGTTCAGGAATTTTAAACGGTGTGCAAACCGATTGTAGTACAGGCGTTTGGTGTTGTCTGCTGTGAGCAGTACAGTATGATAAATGCGTTTTACTTTTTGTTGGCAGGTTAAGTAACATAAAATAACCTATAATATCTCTGAAGACGAGAGAAAGTCGCTTGGAATTTCAAATATAACATCATCCCACACACATAAATAGATCTGTGACACGTAATTGCCCCCTCTACTAGTTTAATTTATCACTAACTTTCAACTTCATTCGCGAACACACGCGTTCATAGTGTCAAAATGAAACGACTCACAATACATTGACAAGCGTCAAATTTAGAATGTTTCAAACATTCAGCCCTTCTCAAGTAAGTAAGAATAGATTTTAACTTAACCTAGTGTAAATAACAAAACCACCGAACACATATTTATGATAATTATTTTGTTTTTAGTAACACGACACTGACAATTGAGAGAAAAGGAAGCTAACCAGTGAATATTTTCAGGTAATTTACATTCTCAGGTAAAAATGCTACAGTTCAGGTATTCTTGTTTTGTTTTTGTTCCAATAAAACTTATCAATTCATAAACATCACTGATGTAGCAATTCGAGACTCCCGACTTTGCATGCACACACACACACACACACACACACACACACACACACACACACACACACACACATGCGTGTATACGGTGTGATTTTGGTTGATTTATAGAATTGAATTATCTGTTGAAAAAAAATCCTTGTATAATATCTGTATTTATAGCGAAATACGTGTTCGCTCATCGAAAGGAGAGAGCGATTAGTTTTAGCGGGAATAGGATGCAGGGTGGATCGGCTAATCATAGTTTCCCGTGCGGTGAATTTTGATTCGCTTAGCCAATCAGCATAGAGCTTAGAAGTAAGCTCTCCCTTATCATTAGCTGACTCTTCAAACAAAGACGTCATGTTGACAGCGGAAGCAGCAGTGAATTTGTTCCTGTCCGATTTGATTCCTTCATTTCCCGTCATCGAATCTTTCTCCAGCTTTTGTTCTCGCGGGCCTGCACATGTGCCACGATGCATACAGCTTTTCCTCGATTTTTTTTTTTTTTTTGTTGCCATGATTGAAACACGTTTTCCACGTGGTTATACAACATTTGTACGTAAGTCGATAGCAAGATAGTTATGGGTGAAAAAGGCTCAACATTGACCTAGAAGTTTGAAAATTGAACCTAGACATTATGCCAGATTCATTTGAAAGAAGAAAAACTGTTTTCACAACAGACACATGGATGCAAAAAAGAAAAAATGAATAATAGAAATAGAAAATAAACTGAACATTAAAAACAGAAACAGAGGATGATATAAATAAGTCCACAGATTGATCAATTACGACTTCATAAACGTATAAATATATATTAGACAAGAACGGTAAACTGCAAATAAAAGGGTCCACTGGAAGGGGAACTGCAGATTGGGGGACAACTGAAAGAGAAACTGTGGATAAGGGGGTCGCTAGGAGGGAAACTATAAACTATAGCTGGAAAAAAAACAACAATTCAAATCCCTTGCTTGCAAATGCTAATGACATAATTTATATATATCAATAGAATTGATTGAAAAAAAAGAGATGATTGTTCTTTAATGTCAATTAAAAAGTATGTACCACTGACAGGGAACCCACAGGTATTTTTTTTCAACGAGAGAATTGATTAGAAAAAAAAGTAATAAATGACGTCAGTAAATTGGGGACAATCGTTTAAAAGAAAAGAATAAATGACGCTAGTTAACTGGGGATAGACAAAGTTGGTTATATAGATGTTGGACACATCGAAAAACCAAGAAAATGGACATGAGATAAATAGAAAGGAGGAAAATACGAAAATAAAAACGTGAATAAACTGATGAATAAGTTAAAGAATATTGAATGAATGACCGAGCAAAGATTATGAGGATTGTGTGTAAAGAGCAAAAAAAGTGCAAAATGGAGGACGAGTTGTTTGAAAGTCTAATAAAGGAAGATAAGATCGAATTCATAGGGAAAAAAAGGGATTTTATTCAGCAAAATTCCATGGTGGAAAATAGGAAAAATTACTTTCTTCTTCCTCCTCCTCTTCTTCTTCTCCTTCCTCTTCTGCTTGACAACTACACATGATGACAAAACCTTCGAAGGAGAAAACATGCTCATACGAGCAGAACCCAGAATGCCAAGGGTGGAAGGAACGAGAAAAGAAAGAGTAGTGTGATGATCACGCAGATGGAAAACAAGGTGCCACTGGACGTGTTCATTCCACTTGAAGTAACCGATTTTCAGGTCTTTACAAAAAATCATCAGACGCTCAAATCATAACATGATCTCCTATGCCAAAGTCAAGCGTCGAACCAACTGTCTGTACTAAGGGGAATCAGATTTCAAACCCGCCCAAGACGAAAAACTATGCACACATAAGCACAGACACACACAGACACAGACACACAGACACATACACACATACACACACACACACACACACACACACACACACACACACATATATATATATATATATATATATATATATATATATATATATATATATATATATATGTATGAGGAAATAGGTAGATAAATTCCACAATGAAGGTTGAATAAAAAAGAGTGAAAAGGAAAGCCAAATTTTTTAGTTACGGTTTTGCGGTATGATAGTTGTTAGTACGCCTTAACCGGTTTCCTACAAGTCTTCAGGAGGCTAATGTGATTCTGTTTCTGGTCATTATTTTTTCACTGCCGAGCCCAACTCCACACGCGCACACACACACACACACACACACACACACAAACACACATATATATATATATATATAGGGGTAAAATGCCAGGCTCTGGGTCTGGAGCGAAGGTTTCGATCCAACTTCGTGGTACTGGAGGATGGGATATTGGATTGTCTATTGCCATACTGAAGAGTTGTAATACAACGGAACCGCTGTCTGTGGATGACTCAATTATTAACTATATATATATATATATATATATATATATATATATATATATATATTCCAGCTCTACTCTAAAACAACTTCACTTCAAGAGTAAAAAGTTGTATGTATCGAGCACTCTATGAAATAAATCCATTACATTTCAGAAGTGGCTTTATATTAATAATATATTATTATATTATGTTATACTGTTAGCCTGATTTGTACCACGCATACTCTGTGTATGTATATATGTATGTATATATATCGGAGTTGGGCTGGCTTGTCTTGGAGTAATGGTTGGTAAGCTACTTACACCAGCTATTTCCAGGAGATTCACTACATGCCCCACAAGTGTTGCCTTGCACCAGTCTAGGCAGATCTTTATAAATGTCTCTATATGGCCGTTAGTGAAAATCAAGTATTCCTTGAGAACGAGGGATAGACCAACGCGTGGAAAGTTCTGTTTCTGCTTCTTTTTATCACTTGCCTACGGAATAAAATGCTATGATGATAAGTAAATATGTAATGGTTTGCCGTTATTCTGTATAGCAGTTCATATGACAGAGACAAATGCTTATTTATGAATTTGAAGAGGATATGTGGTGCTTGTTCTGTTTACTTGAACGTTAATTAAAAAGAATCTATTTTAGATACGAAAGTCGGTAAATGGCTGAAAACGATATTCATACCATTTTATTTTGTTGGCTAATAAGATATAATTCACAAACAAGGTGTAAATGATCTTAGTGATATTTCGATATCTATTCACATCATACTCAGAATATGTAGATATACATACAATTATATATATATATATATATATATATACACACACGTATATGCACAGACACACGCGCGTACACACACACACATATGTGTATGAGTTCGTTGTACAAATTTGAACTAAAATGAGATAATTTCGATGATATTTCGAGTATTTATATTGTATGATTTATTTGCATGAGGTTTTAGTTCAAATGTGTGTTTTCCAAATGCTTATTTGAATCTCAGTAAGATCATAAGCCAGTCATATTTAGTGGCAATACATCAGCTGTATCTCGGTCAAATGCGTTCCTATCATTGGCACCCCTGGACATTTGCCTTTGGTCCTTTGGCATCTCAGACATATGTTTTTGTTGTTTTTCGTTTTCATTTTTTTGTGTGTTCTGAGCGTTTCCTTATCATTGTATGTCCACACAATTCATATTATATATAATTTTGCATATTCATCTATTTTTTAATCAAAAAGATTTTTATGAATTAAAAATGAATAGTAGCTTGTGTTTTATTGGTTTGAATTCCATTTATAAGTCCAAACTTAATGAAATTCTCTTTGGTGAAAAATTATATGAATATGTAAAATTACATCTAATATATATCTTAGTATGAAAATATTAAGGATACACCGTGAAAATAAAAATATATATCTAATTTGAAACATAAGTGTCTGGGATACAAAAAAAAAAACGGACGAAAATGTCCAGAGACGCCAATGACTGTGGCGCATTTGAGCGAGATACAATTGTTCGGGTTACAATTGTTCGGGTTACAATTGTCCGGGTTACAATTGTCCTATCACCGATGCAAATTATTTTTTGGGTACGTCTTCTAATAAAATTCTAACCACTTTATAATAATATACCTCGGGCAACCTCAGGTATTGATCAAGTCTTGACTTTCGGATATGTTAGCAAAATAAAACGCCATACAACCTTCTTTGACTGTGAAATCGAATAGATATTAATGACATTAGGAAATATTTAAAGTAATTTTATAAAAGACATGCGTTTTATCAAAATAGTGCAATACTAATGTACAGAAAGTGCGTTTTTCCGTTACACAGATACAAATTGTTATCACCGTAAGACTAATCACAAATGAAAAGACTTATCGAATGGCATAAGTGATTATTTATAATTCCTAATAATACTAAATTTGTGGATACAAAATAATGATAAGGTCGTTTAATTTGGTAATGAGGTAAATATACTCTTTGTGGATTGCGTTTTTCATATCATTCCGACAAATTTGAATTATTGTTATCTAATAATGAAAATGTGTAAATAAATCATATTGAAAAACTGTTTTTTCTTTGAATAGACGTTGAAATAGATAACATCAAAAATACACAAAAAGTATTCAGACAAATTTGAATTGTCATAACTTCTAATTTGCCGTCATGAAATTGATAGATTTTACACTACTTCATAGATTTTTCATTCTGTTATCTAATAATGTTAATTTTCAAACGATTCATAATATAAAAAAGAAGTACTTCTCTTTACGTTGGAATAGATTGCATCTAGAATGTACTGAAAGTATTCCGACGAATGTGAATTATTTTAACTTCTACTTTACCGTCATGAAATTAATAAATCTTATACTTTTTCATAGATTTTTCATTCTTTTCTCAAATAATGTTAATTTGTAAACAAGTTATAATGAAAAAAACGCTCTTCTCTATACGTTGAAATAGATTACATCAAGAATGATCAGCGGTTTTTAGTGGTCATATTGTCATAGGTAACCTGCCTTCCCAAAATCAATGAAACTTATACATCTATAAAGATTACTTAATTTACAACGATACTGTGTTAGCATATGTAAATCAAGTACATTCATATCCGAACAAAGTAGGATACGTCATAAAGGTATACGAATTGCCTTTTGTTTTGTTTGTTGTTCTATTTGTTTGTTTTTTTATTTTGCGCGCGCGCGCACGTGTGTGTGTGTGTGTGTGTGTGTGTATGTGTGTGTGTGTGTTTGGTGTGTGTTCCACTGCTTTAGAAAGCAGATGTGTGTTATGATCGAATGTTATATATCGATGTACTGGCATCTCCAATTTATCACGAAGATATTAATTCTCCTGGGTGTCATTTACCAGATCAGTTTCCGATAACTTTTCTTCACAAACTGCGTTTAATTTTGATTCGGATTAAACGAGAAATGTGCGTACTTTCACCTCAATTCACTCGAACACATTTCTTTCGAAAGATATCAATTCAAGATAATAATTGTTGTACAACGTAATTTCTACCCCCAAACTGATTCGTTAACACAGATATTTCCGAATCCTGATCAGAGTCATTTATAATGTAGATTTATAATTCTTTCAGACCAAGTGCTGTATCATGAACGGCTCCTCTAAACCCAGAACCACGCTCATCTTTCAACTGTTCATACTTTCAAAGTTTTTTCTTTTTCAATTTTTCTTCGTTTTGCTGCTCACGCACTAAAATTGAAACCATACAGGCCACGACGTTCTATTTGCACCCCAGTTCCAATCAGATCGTTAACTCCTCCGCCTCTCCTAAATGATTGCTGTACAATAGCAGAGGCATGTTTTCTTTGCTTACTTGGCAACAATGTGTACGTGTAAAGCGCTGGTTCAAGCGAATAGAGCAACGACAGAGCTCATGATTGAATAATCAGCAATTATTACAACTTAATTATAAATAAAATTGAATCAAAAAAAGAATAGAAAAACCTGTTGATTTCCAAACGACTCATTTCGCAAGAAATCACTTCTTAGATGAGTTTGGGTGCTATTTGTGTGGTCTTTGACTGAATCTGTCAAACATTGGATGTATTTAAATTAGCAAAAAAAAAAGAGTTGATCCCTTCTTACCAGTTTTGTATCTCTCTGATCTTGTTACCGAAACAGTGCAGAGATCAACTGATAGGGGCAAGTAATGGTATTACACAATTGTTGAGTAAAGCCCAATGCACGATGTTACTTCTTAAAGGCTGTACAATTCGTTTCTACGTATTCACTGTCATGAAGGTAATCTATAATGTTAAACAGATAATGTCCATTGAGGTTACCAGTAATATGTGTGATTCATGAATGACAGTTGGTTAGGGCATGTGTTGCTAAATCTACCTCATCGATGGATTGATGTGAAGAGAAACAATAAACAAATTGATTGGCTGAATTAGATAAAAGTAAGACCTCGTCATGTCATTAGAGTGTATCTCCGATATTTCCATGTGGCGAAGCGAATGATTTAAATATAATGTGCCATCATCAGACCAGATTGGAAGGGCTTGTTACTATTTTATTACCATTTATCTCTGATTTTAGAGCAGACTCGAAATTCGTTTCAAGTAATGGAATATTCAATGGAAAATAGAGGAGAAAATGAAATTATTCTCAGAGGAAGAGGGGAAACAAAAGGAAAATCAAAGAATAAAGAATTTAAATTGGCAAAGGAAAGAAAGTTTGAAGAACTTTCCAGGAACAATTTTAATTATCTTGCTAAGCCGGCAAAGAATTCACTGTGAACAGGTATTCACCTCTTCATGTATAAATACAAATAGATAGAGACAGCAATCGTGAATCAGATATTCTTTGATCGATATAACTCAGCTTAAGTGTTTACTGGCTCCACAAAAAAAAACAATTTTTTCATTTATTCTGTTTGTGAAGTTTTGAAGTTGATCATTCCTTTGTGGATCAAATCAAGATATTTCAGTCTTTTTGATTAGCTCAAAGTTAATAATGATTGAGTTCATTTTATAATTAATTTATAATTTGTTGGTATCCTTTGTATTCATTACGTAAGACTTCTGACTGCTATTGAATATTTGGCCGTAACAGCGTGATTCGGTTTAAGTTACTTGATGGACTGCACGTTTTCTAAGAGATATTAGAGTGGTTATTTCAACCTATTTATCTGTCAGTTGTTCATTCATTTTGTGACTTTCTTTCCCCGTCGTCTGATTCGTTTCTCGTTTCTTTTTACTTTCTCATAGCGGCAGACACAAAACTAGCGAGGACAAAAAGGAAAAAGAAACTGATAGATGTTTTCCCAGCAAAACCCAGAGAGTCAGCAAGAAGGCACAATATCAATATATACGGGCGAATGTGCTTGGGAGGGGCGGGGCATTTGCGCCCCTCTGGATCAGGTCCTCTCATCTAGGGTGTGGGGGCTTGAAAATTAGAAAAATCCGTTTAAGATGATAGTGCTGTACAATTGTTTTATGTAATCGTAAGTTAATGTACCCATATAAAAAGGTGGTATTGTAATTCGCTGGTAACTGCGTTGATGCTAAGTTACATTCCGATTATGCCCTTTTGAGTATTTTGGGTTGATGCTCAGTTATATACCGAATATACCCCTTTGCCTCCCCCCAACCCCGGACTATATTATTTTGCCCCCCCCCCCCCCCGAAAAGTATCAGCGGACGTCGGTGTCAACGTAACATAAATCACCAATAGATCAAGAGAAGAACAGATCAACAACATACACAAGACGAATTTCACCTGGGAAGGGCCGGAAAATGGAGAAGCCAAAACGTTAGGGAAAACAACAAAGATGGACCTACAAAAATGGAATATGATTGTTTGTATGTATTTGCCCCTTGAGTAAAAGTTTGATCTCAAAGTCCATTTTAATCCAAATCTTTACAAATGAATTTTTTTCATTTTTTTTTTTTAATCTACACACTTCTTATTCGTAATCTGACTTGAAATTTAGCAAGCGAGTCTTTTACACAAAAACCTCTTTAATACAACATTAGGAACGTTTGTTCACTTAATCTAAATTTAGATCTAACGTATTCCTTTTGCCGTCGAGTCTTTCTCTGATCACGCTTGAGTGCTCAAGGTTTCCTCGTCAAATAAGAGATGGCAGCGCACCTGAACGGATGCTTCACACTCAGTTGGAAACATGGGAGGAGCATACAATAAAAAAAAAAGAAAAGAAAAATGAAAAAATAAAACCGCAGGATACAGATGACGACTTGACGTAATATCCTTTACAAAGATCTTTGAGGCTATCAGATGTATGCAAAGAATCGTGCAGTCAGCATCGTCTGTAAGAGTTCTCGATCTCACGTAAACCAGATGTCTAGAGTTGTTCGTGCTCTTTTATCTCTTTTTTTCTTTCTCTCGTAAAGAGAAGCGAAAGTACCATTGCATTGATGAACGAAATCAAAAACGTAAGTGAAGACCGTGGCGTGTAAGCGGTTTATTGCAAGGAACTTTGAAACATGAAATCACTATCAAAGTGTCAGAAGTTGCTCTAATAGCGTTCTGCGGTCTTGGATGCTGCAATGCTCCCTGAAATTGCCAAATGTTAACGTGAACTCAAAAATTAGAAAAATGATAAATATTTGTGGGAGTAAGCGAATTTTGTGGCAAGGCCTCTATCACAGATAAAAGAAAGAACTCCTCCAAAATGGCTGGACAGACTCGTTTGTTAATTATCATTCTTCCAGTGCTCTAATGACAAGTAAGGTCAGATTTGCAGCCAAGCCTTTTACTTATAATTATGTTTTACACCGATCGATGAGAACTGCTGTAACAATTGCGGAGACAAAAAAGATGTGAATATTGTAAGTACGATCGATCTCGAGGCATACGATTGCAAGACCGTTTTTCCATGTAAAATTGATATAAAATTATGAAGATAATATAAAATAGAATTACGATATACATTTGATATACAATAAGATAATATAGATTAACTCTTCAAGTGGAGAAATTTGATTAAATATTCCATTTTAAAATAATCTAACACTCTATTTAAACACTTTATAATTTTATTCTGCTTATTCCAACCAGTGTTCGAAAGTTACACTTTCAGTGATAACACGAGGGGAATCTTAGATAGTTTAATGATAGGGTAGGGAGAGATAGGACCCAAGAGAAAACCTTATGTAATTTAATCAAAGGGTAGGGATGGAAAAGGCAAAAAAGAAAGCAAGGTAGTGTAATAAGAGGGTAAGAAGGGAGAGGGGAGAAAGGAAAGGTAGTTTGAAAATTAGGTAGAAAAAGGGTAGAAAATGAAGTTGGGTAGTTTACTGAGGGGATTTTATTTGATTTTATTACGAGAAGTTTGGCACAAGGGCCGTTGGGGGAATGGAGGTAAATTTTTGCTCTTCAATTGACTTTGTTACTCTTAACTAGATTCTTTCGTAACCCATTCATTCTCACGTTAGTTTACTGAGGAGATAAGAAGATTTTTACATATCAAACCAAACCATGTTTGTATAACATCATAGCGTTTTCTCGCACAAATTCAAATTCCAGTTATAAACACGCTCATCTATTTGATTTCAAATAGATAGTTAAAACAGTCCTCTGTTACACATGAAGATAAGCGAACGCCGAGTCGTTGGATATCCAGGGCAACGACGTCAACAAATGAAAGCGTTTCCTTTCACTCATCTGGTTTATGCAGACATTCCTGCTTATCTCTCAGCTATAGTGTTTTCATTCATTTAACGCTATATGGAACTAAGATAACTAATATATCAGCCAACCGGCCTATTTCAATGATTGATAATAACAGTACGAGCGTAAATACATTATTTTCTTAATCATTTTCCCATATTTTAAAATATGGTTTAAGATTACTTATTTCTGTGAAAAGTTTACCGTGAAAGCATGATCCTAACTTCATATTTCTAATCATCACACCTCTTCCGTGAGTACTTCGTGTAACAATACAATGTTTTTATGAACTTTATTATTTTGTTAAACACGTAGGTTTCTATGAAAACACACGATCCTAACTTGATATTTCTTACAGTGACACATCTTTGAGTACTTCGTATAACAATACAATATTTCTGTAAACCTTATTCATTTATCTGTTGAACACATAGTTTACCGCGAAAACATTCGATCCTAGCTTAATATTTCTTACAGTCACACATTTTCTGTGAGTACATTGTATAACAATACATTATTTTTGTAAACTTTATATATCAATTTGTTGAGCACATACTTATATGTTCAATAAATAATGTTATATCTATCCTTTATTCTGGCCACATCATTTACTTAAAAACATTGGACAGGCAAAGACGATTGGAAGGAATAAGGGAGATAATGGGAAGATATAGGCAAAGGGTAAGAGAAGTGCTGAGGCATGAGATCATAGATTTAATGGTCAACGACAAGACAGTACAGTATATCAGGAAGAAAACGGGAATGCGAGACATCATAGAATCTATTAGAAAACTCAAGTGGCAATGAGCAGGCCATGTTGCAAGAATGAAAAACAACCGATGGACATTACGACTCATAACATGGATCCCCAGAGATCACATGCGAAACCGAGACCGACAGACTACAAGATGGACAGATAAACTAGACAACTTCGGAGAATACTGGCTCCCCAACGCCCATGATAGAGAAATGTGGCGGATTTTGGGGGAAGGTGTATGTCCAACGACGGACGATAAAAAAAAGTGATCCTGATGATCATGGGTTCAGCAAGTTGAGTTGCTATTTTTCGAATCACATTTATCATTCCACCTGCTAATTAGAGAGGAGCAATGAAATAGATTCATATTTAGGATACCTGAACAACTTTTTAAACAGTATATTCATATGTATATGTTAGTATGTGAGGCCATTTAACATCGAAATACGAGTATATTAGCATAAACATTGAAATGATTTTTTCTGATTTGAATTATGTGAGTATCCTGTGAACGATAGATAGATTGAAGGACAATTTGCTCTTTTAATTGATATGTATTTTAACGTGGAAGACTTTGACAAAATGATATCTTATTATAATCCACCAAACCAGGGCCGGATTGGGTGGGAGGGGGAAGTCTAAGGGACAATCGCCCCAGGCCCCTCCATACAAAAATATATTAATTAAAATTAGTTTCTCAAATAGGAGACAAATTAATGATTACTGCTTGGAATTCATTTCATTATAACAGCTTCAACAAAATAAATTAATCTGGGGTAAGGGTTACGAAAATAGAGCAATACTGCTGACTCTGCAGGAGGAAAAATTTCTTCTCAGGGACCACATCAACTTGCATCTTCATTTTTTTCATTTATTGTTAATGTTCTCAATTTTATGACATAAACGGACTTCGATATGAAAATATTGCGATTTGTCGTGTATTTTAATTTATGTGTATGAAGGGCTCGTCGAACCTGAAGTTCCCTGGGCTCCAAGCTCTATATCTGGCCTAACACCAAATGTCTGTCCATTCGTATGTACTCGCCTACCGCAAAAAAATAAATAGATAAATAAATAAAAAAGATAGAAATACGCACGCAAACAACATAAGCCCATGAAAATTGATCCTTACTTCTTCTAATGGGGTTTACCATTTCCATTACAACACTGTAAGGCTCCCCCACACACACATTTGTAGAAATGGACTCAACTGCATGTGTGACATAATAGGCAGAGATATAGTGTAGTTTTCAGACTAGACGGACGCAGATGTGGTGCCAATGTAGATTGGGTGCTCTGCCTCGTGAGGTCTGGTACTGCTCTGGGTAGTCACTAGACATCTAAAAACGTTTTAGCTTTTTTTTCATTAAGTTTTAGGATTTTTTTGAGACATTTTGAGGATGTTGTCTTTTACTTTTTAAAATCTTTGTCAGCAATACCAGACACTCCATTCGACATGGAACCTTGCAAATTGGCTCGGGTAATCTTTGTAGACACCCCTTCGAAATCGTGTTGGGGAGATGAGGGGGAAATGTTTTTCTGAGAAAAAATAAAAAGCAATTTTATGGCAGCAGAGACACACACGCACACACACACGCTACCTATTTTCCAGCAGGTAAAATTAGGTAAAAAATTCGACTAATTTTTTTCATTATTGATTATTGATTGATAAACCAGGATTTCTCAAAGTCGAGTCTTGGACTCCAGCGAGTGGTCCCTTAAAGATCATTGTGGGTCGCAGAAATATTATCAATTAAGTCAAATAATAGTTTTTGGATTCTGGAAAAAAAAATTTCCTTACCCGAGAAAAAAATTTTTTTTTTTTTTCAAGTAATTGTGTCATCGCTACCGGATATACTACGTTGATTGAATCCAATGGCTGTTGCATTTAATGGTGCTTGGTTTGTATTTAGCCAGTGAGGTACCGTGTGATTATTTTTTGCTGGTTGGACAATCAAATGAATTTATAAGAAAGCTTTTCTCGTTTCTTTATTTTTTTTAATACTTCAGGTCAAGTCAGTTCTGGGATTAATTTGTATTGTTGATCAACAAATTATTTGGACTAATTTTCTCGTCCTTGTTATCTCAATTCGTTCGCTCACTAATGTTATTTCACATTGATAACACTGAAAATGGCATGAACCTGAACGCTCTCACTATCTAAACAGAAACATATGCAGACCTTCTCACAAACATGTACACGGCCGGTGTTTCGTTCTAGATTAAACATAATCCTTTCGACACCCAGTCCTCTGCTCTCTATTGATGATTCTTATATAGACGTTCAGATAAGCCAAAGGTTACCGTTAGCAGTCTCGTTGGATTGCGTCATTGAAGTGTTATTGTTTACTCAAACATTTTTTCTTTTTATTGCAATGAATGCTTGTATTTACATTAGCGTTTGTCTCGAACGATCTAAAATTTCAAAGATTTAGACTCCTTGTGGGTTTGGGATGCTTTTCGGGCGCCATAACAGTTATTGAAGCTAATATCTAAAACCACTTGGGTATCAGACGTCTAAGAGTGCAAAACGAATTTTTGGAAGGGAAAAGCAGCCCATATGACCAGGCCAGTTTCATCTTTTACTTCATCTTTTAGTATTTGTAAGTATGTATAAAGTTAACAAGTAGTTTTTCTAGCACAATAGACAACAAAAGAATTCTCACTTTTGAACTGGATGGTCCCATGTGAAATCTCAGACTATTCTATCGATAAAAATATCGTAATTGTGGCAAAAGTTTTGTTCGATATTTACACCATCTTGTGACAATGAAGCCTTATTGCGATATTAATACCATATTTGACCCCCAGGTTTATTGAATTATTGCCATAAAACAGAGGGTAAATACGAATTCAACCACAAACTGTACATGAAATTTTTATTGTTAGACTACGAAGTATCTCATTGTTAGAAAATGTATCTTATTGAGATTGTATAAGCGTAATCTATATTTTTTCTTCCATGAGGACAATTGTTGTCTTATTTGCTATGAAAACGATCATCGTTTTTGACTCCGCAGTCTTCAGATCCTCGCAAACACGGCGCGTCTAGTCACATGATTATTCATCAATGGTAAAAATGATCTCTTGCTTTTTGATGACGTAATAAAAGAGTGTTTTTATTCTTTTTTCTCAAATTGATTCTCGGAAATCAAAATGTGACGTAGATTGAGTTCTGCATTTGGGAAGGAGTGAAAGTATTTTTTTAACAAATCTCATATCGCGATGTTTATTGGTTGTACATGGATACCTTGAATAGCAGTGTTTTCATAAGTGCATATTTTGATACAGTACGGTTGAGGTACATTTTTCCAAAACACGAAATTTGAGGATCGGAAGTTATGTCTATCACATGGAAGGAACTTTTATTTTTCACTTTAAGGTATCAAATCAAGTCAGAATCTTTATTTCTCACTTTGAGAAATAAGTAAGGAACCTTCATACTTCCCTTTTTGAGGTCAGAATCTGGGGTAGATCTTTTTTTTTCTTTTCTAGGGATCAAAATCGGGAAGAGGGATTTTTTTTCTCTTTCTCTTCTTTTCATGTGAGAGGATTTTTTTCACTCTTAGGGGTCAAAATCAAGGGGTAAGTCAGTTACTTTTAAGGGTTGTAATTCAAAGAAATTCTTTTCTTCTCTTTTAGTGGTAAAAATAGGGGTAAAGGGGGATATTTTTATTTCACTTTTAGGGATTGACTTGAATTGAACGTCTTCTCTTTTCACGATTAGTGGTCCGTATTGAGATAGGATTCCTTTTTAATTTTAGTGGTCAAAATCGAGGGGACGTTTTTTCTTCCATTTTATGGGTCAAAATCAGAGAGAATTTTCTAATTTTGGTTGGGTCAAAATCGAAGGGCAAGATTTTTTTCCTCTACTTTTAAGGGTCAAAATCAAAGGAAAGTACTTTTTTTTACTTTTAAGCATCAAAGTCGGGAAATATTTTTTCTCACCTTTTGGGGTCCAAAATGGAGGAGTTAGATGTTCATTTCTTACCTTTTCGAGGGAAAGATGTTTTTTCTAATTCGGGTGACAAGATAGACAGGGAATTTTTTTTCTCTTTTAAACGTTCTACCGTATTTTTAGCATCAGGCCTCCTTTTTTTTACATCAACCCCCACATTAACACCCCTTTTTAACTTTGCCCCCATAACCTCTTTTTTTTGTAAACAATAACCCCTTTTCCACATGAACCTAGCTCCTTTTTTCTCATGAGCCAACATTCTCTTTTATTTTAAGGCGGTATTTAGTCGAGTAAACTGTGATTCAAATGGAGAGCTTTGTTACGCTATAATCAAATACCGTTTGTTGTCAGCGATCAAATTCAATATAGCGTAATGCAAGAAAGTGATTCAGTTCCATTATCGAGGATGGTTTGATCAGTTCCTTCATGTGGGTCTGTATCGCTCCCCTAAAGTCACTTCTAAACGGACAGTAAAGGCTATTATGAAATAACAAAAGCGATGAGTGAGAAGTTGAAGTTGAAAAAAAAAACTGTAAAAGCCTGTGGAGCCACGATTGAAATAAAATCATGACTTGATAGCTTTATGACGTCTTACCAAAAGGATTCCGCTGAATTGTCGGTTTTGATCTAGCATAGTGTCGTTTTAGCGCCAAGAAAAATACAAATCTATCACATAGTACAAAATCTTTCAATGGGACTATCTATTACATTTCAAGAGGTAGAAGGGAGAGGTAGATTAATGCTCTGTTGCATACATAATCAAAAGAAAATTTTCTAAGATTTATGTGTCTGCTCGTTAGTATACTTAGAGACCTAACTGGGGGGGGGGGTGATATCCTCTAACGCAGTGTATCAATCTCGTCGTACTTGAACACTTGGAAATATAAAACCGACAACTGACTATCCAAATCGCTACTTTGGGATGTTTCTTGGTACAAACGTTTGTAGAAATGCTGCAGAATTGAAAGCAGAAAGTCTGTTCCCGCCCAAATAACTCAAGAGACTCGAAATTATGAGCATCATATTATCAGAATGCAACGAGAATTCTCTTTTCTTCAACTGAGGCATGCCCCATTCAAAAACTAGATATCCGTCTGTCGTACAAAAGTACAGCCTCGAAGTATTTCGGTTACTTCTCTTCGGCGTAGCCAATTTAAGTACTTTGTACGTAAATTTATATCATTTGCCAATTTAGATATTTCGTATCTAGATTTATATCTATGATTATTGATAATTTGGGCAGAAAGATCGATTTTTTTTTTAATTAGATTTTTCGAGAACCGCTGATGCAGACAACTTCAAACTTGTCACTGCAATAACTGGTGTACCGACATACATATCTGACGAATATCAATTTTGTACAAAGGGCAGAGTAAATTGAAGTAAAAAAAGATAGGTAGACGTGTACAAATCAGTACAATATACATACATACATATACATATATATATATATATATATATATATATATGTATATATATATAAGTGTAAATCAGTGTTTAATATAATTTGTTTATAAAAAGAGATTCAATTCTAAAGTATGGAAAGGAGGGGGTAAATTTTAAAAAGGGGGCCTCAAGTAAAAACGGTGTATAGACGTTGCGATTAGGTGTTTGTATTAAATCTGTTCAAACTTTCGAAAGTTCTGTTAAATTTTACAGTTGAAATTGAAGTTGCTGTGAAAAAAATTAATCTATTTTTAGACTATTGAAAAAAAACTCTGGTGAGGCTGTGGGAGAAAAGCAATCGGGGTATGGAGGAGAAAACAATGCAGGTGTGTGTGTGTCAAAATAATGATTTTTTGTGGGAGGGAATAGAGAGTGATGGACATTTATTCTATCCCCCTCTGTCCTTCTCAAAAGAAACATCCTCTCCCTACCCCCCTTCTATCGTAAAAAGAGATAAACATCCTCCTTCTCACTCTGTTCTTTTATTTCACTCTATCGTGAAAAGATAAACATCCTCTCTCTCTTTCTCTCTCCCTTTCTTTCACTCTATCATGAAAAAATAAACATCCTCTCTCTCTCTCTCTCCTCTCTCTCCTCTCTTTCTCTCAATTCTATTCCGAAACAACCTCGAAATGATTAGAGAGAGACACTGCGTCATAAACACATTACTTAATCGGTAAAATTAAATGTGTTCATTTCAGCATAGATTTTTCATTGTAAATCATCCCCGTAATATCGAAAACTGCTGACCCCAAACGACTTCACGATTGATAATGCAATGACCAGTTTACGGACCAGCATATCTAGCGAACATCAACTTCATACATTGGCTATTTGTCGGGTTATTTCAGTACATCCACACACAGAGACACACATGCATTCAGAGATTTCTCAAATTATAGTTATTATTTGTCGGGGTTCTTTATATCGAAACTAAAGAAGAGACGTAGAAATATTTTTTGAACACTGCGAAAGCCTTCGATTACTTAGCGATAACCACTGGGTAGAGACTGATATACTAATTTTCCCGCTTGTTCAATTGATATTATGTAGACTGCGAAGAACATATTCAATATTTTTCTTTTATACCAACCTACTTGAACTCTCCTGATATAGATAGTTCCTTACAGAATTCCTGCAGAAACGATTTATAAAGTACATCTATTTATACTTTAATTCCTCTTTAATATAGTGTCAGCTCTCAAAATATCAATTTGAAATTCTTTCCTCTGGTCTCCCGGATTCCGAGTAACTGTTTGAAGTGATTGATGCGAAACTTGGTTCAGAACGAGTTTCACATCAATCCAATATGATACGGCTGAAAAATTGATATTTAGCACTACTACTTGTGGTAGTAGTAGCTGGAAGAGAATGAGGAGGGGGAAGGGAAAGATGAGGATGGTTCACCCGATATCCACCTCACACGTTACGACTGGGAAAATTGATACTTAACATATTAGGGACCAGCTGATGGACCGAAAAGTGCCTCATAGTGGTCACATCTAATAACTAACCACTGTTTAACAGAAAAAGTAATGTTTAACAGAATGTTTAGTCCCATGACCAGTTTCGATCCCGAGGCCTTTTCTCCGTCACCGAGGAAGCTGGAGAGAGGGAGAGAGGGAGAGAATGAAGTGAGCCTTTAAATTGTTGTCCATAAAAGTTACTTCTGTCTCAAAAACAAGATGTTTCCGGAAGAAACGAAGATCAGTTCGTACATCACAGGAAAAATGAAAGTAATAAGGATTTTATCATGAACGAACCAAACAGTTTCTAGAACTTCCTTGTAAAATGACATCCATAAAAATCTACCTTTGAGCACTATCTATTCAGTTCAGGAAGCAGTGAAGCATGTCACGTGTGCGACCATCACAACCAATGAGCATGAACCAGACACTTTGCCAAGGCGATTAATGGAGGTTGTGTTGCCGACATTTTTTGGCACGGTAAATTGCAGCGAGATGATGTGTGACTTAGGGTGTAGCCCGTATTGGTTCCCTTGTGGCTTCAGGGAGGAAACCGCTTAGCTCTACGTTTGTATGGATTACGGGATAACGAGAGATGCAGTTGGAACCGCATCTCAATAGCTTGCAATCTCGTAGGCCGATGCTTTATTTGAAAGACGATATCAAGAAAGAAAGGTATAGATAGGCGAAGGGAAAGATACGTTATAAGAAAGAAATAGGGAACGAAGAAAGGAATAGAAGAGGAGATACAAAGAAGTGAAAGGCTGTAAACAAAAGTGAATTAGAACGAAAGGAAGATTTAAAGAAAAAGAAAACGTAATAGGAAGACCGAGGAAGAAACAAGGAAAGCATTGAAATATACCATAAGAATACGATCTAAGTATGTGGAGATTTCGAAGAGGATTCTTGTATTTATAGTCTCACAGCGCCAAATAATGGGTGTTGTGCTGACACCTGAACGCAATAGTTTAGTTTGTTCGTCATCAGACAGCTAAACACTTGACTTGAGTGAAGAGAAATGAAAGAAGGGCCATAAAATAAGTTCTCGAACTAAGTTCCTCTGATAGGAGGTTGGCTGTTACATTCAAAGTCTCCAAAGGGGCTGGATACTTGGGTGCGTTTGCAAAGAGGGCCAAGGGGTTTGGGGTCGGGGAAAGAACCGCAGTGGTTGTTTTTGCAGGTAGAATAGTAGCGGTTGTATTTGAATGAATCATGTTGTTATTGTTCGCCTGAGGGACCAAGTTGGTTGAATTGGCAACAGAGACCACGCTGGTCGTATTCTTTGTTAGAGGATGGGACATGCTGGTTGTATTTAGCTTTTGCTAGCTTTCCCTTCCAGCATCAAGTTTTAATATACGACAATTTAAAATCTGAACGAAAAGTAAGACAGCAAAACTCACCCAAATAGTGACTAGAATTATTTATTGGTCGTCGCAAGATCCAAAACTGATATTTAGTGAAAAGGTTGAATTTCCACTTGATGGCTTTACTTTTTAAACTGATCTACAAAATCAATGATAATAACTCATCGTCACAGTTGATAATTGAACAACTGTAGTGTCAAAATTTGAAGTTATGTAGAAAAAAAAGTCCATCATAGAATAAATATAGTCAGAATGAATACTATTTATAACATCAGTGGCGCTTTCCGCCGGAAAACATCTAAAGCAGAGTTTAAAAACATCTAGAAACGTCTAGATTCTAGATAATCTAGATGTTAGTTTCACTGAAAACAGAGTAAAAAAAACGTCTAGATTCTCCAAAATCTGAATGTTATTAATGAACCTGCAAAAATAAGGCCTCCAAAAGGTGAAAAAAAATCTTTTTTCGCCCCCAAATCAAAGAATGCATTTTTGAAGGCATGTAGTGGAGTACTGATGCTAATCTTCAAGCCTGTAGAAAGAATGGTATAGTCAGGAGCGCTGAAATACACAGTAATATATACATATAAAGGGATAAAACCCTTGGCACCTTTCGGTGGCATACGGTTGTGCAATAGTTAGAAGTTGTAACAGCGGCAGCAGTAATTGTAGTACTGTAACTAGTAGTAGTAGTAGTAGTAGTAGTAGTAGTAGTAGTAGTAGTAGTAGTAGTAGTAGTGTTGGTGATTGTGGTTGTACCGAAGAAAAAGATGAAGATTGTGAATAAAATTAATAACAATGAATAAATAAAGCCCGTTCAATAGTTGCCAATTCCCATTTTATTTTTTCATGCTGACTTTCATGAAGTTAATAAGAGAAGCAGAGATATTCAATGTTTCTAGTGACTTTACGATTCAGTCTCTTGATCACTCTCAGTAAGGTCTCTAAAGTATGACAATACCTTCACTGGAATATATGTCAATATCATAATCTACCCTATGCAGAACAATGAGCGTAAACCACCATCTGTGCCAAAAGGTGAAGGTTTTATTTTGCTATGGGACTCCAGCATACATATCGACCGAACTATACAAGCAAATAGAGCAGATGTGATTTATTGCTATCTCATAGACTTGACCATCCCTTCTGATAAAAACATCTCAGTAAAAGAATTTTTAAAACCTTGAAAATAGAAGTAGGCATTTAAAAACAGAAACTATCCAATTAGTACTACTACTGGCAAAAGTTATGGAATTAGCACACTTGGAGGATAATAAAGATGATTTTACCTCACAGCAGATAAACAGATAACATATATGACACAAAACATTTTTGGCTTAATAGATTAACATTTTGGCTTCATGAAGTATATCTGGAAAAAACTTTCAAATTGTTGACGAATTTTCCCAGGTCAAGTAGAGGAAAAAATGATGGAATTGCATTTTGATTTGCATTTCTAAAATAAATACCAGTAAAAATCTAAGTATGCAAATCAGTCTATCGTTAAAAGAGAGAACTTGCAGACCATAATAAACTGTTAGATTTATTATTCGGCTCCGGTGATTGAAAAAGAAAACGTGGCTTCAACAGGAGAGCTCTCAACTGGCATAATTGAAAGGATTGAAAAAACTCCTTCAAAAATGTGATCCAAACGGTGTAACTGAAGAAGTTGGTTGTTCCCAGTCAGCTGTATCAAAAATTTGATGCAAGTATAAATAAATTGGGGAGTTTATAAATGAGAACATACAGACAGAAACCAGAAGATGTCATGACATGACTCAAAGCAATACGTCTTGAAAAAAGAAATATGCTGAAACAAGAATCAATGTTCGTGAAAGAACCGTAAAAAAAATGACTGGATGAAATTGAATTTACATTCACAAAAGCCGAACCAAAACCAACACTAACACCTAAACAGGTACCAATGGTCAAAAGAGAAGCAATCTTGGAGGGTGGATGATTCAATGGAAGTAATTTTCAGTGATAAATCATGAATCTGCATAGGCCAATCTGATGGTGCTGCTTCCTTTGACCTGTGTCATCCAAATGGAACATGAAAAGATGACTGCCTGGAGTAAAAAAAAAAAGCTGGTTTCCCGATTCATTAATGATATGGCATTACATGTCTGGTAAAGGACATGGAGAATGGAAATCGTCACCCCAATAGTTAATGCACTGGTGCACATTGAAAATTTGGACACTTTCCGTCGATAGAACATAGGTTTGGTAATGACAAAATCATTTTTCGGGATGATAATGCATCTTGCTACAAAGGATTGAGGGTTGAAGCTCTCCATCAGGAAGGCCACATTAATTCGATGGCAAGCAAATTGTCTGGATCTCAATCCATAGTTTTTTTTATCTTGTGTGATCTGAAGAGAATATGTCAATAATCTAAACATTTTAAGTTATGTTTCATGAAGCCAGAATATCAAGGTATTAAACAAAACTGTTTTGTAACATGATTTGTTTATTTGCTGCAGAGTAAAAAAAATATGGGTGAATATCATAACTGTGCTGATTCCGTGTTTTGGGGCGAGAGTGATTGAGTAAAATACTTATGCATACCACGAAAAATTCCAGGAAATCTCTCTTCATCTGAAGTACAAAAGATCGTATTAATGGGAACTGCTCATATACTTGAAAAAACTCTCTCAATCTAATATTCCTTTTCCTTAGCCTTATATCCAACATCCTTGTGTAAAACTCCCTCGGTATTTCTCTTTTCTGAATTTTTCTGAACTTTGTAATTGTTTGAATGTTGTTGTTTTTGTTTTTTTAAAATAATATTTTGATAGGTGCTAATCTGTGCCCAATGGGTAGAAGGCAAGCAAATAGTATTGGAAGTGAAAAGAGAACAAAAGCACAATAATTTCCTAAGGAAATCCCATTTTTGCCTCCAGGTGAAAGACTTGGCAAGTGATAGAACCAAAGAGAAAATCAAAGTAATTATAAGAATGATATCTGGCTGCTCAGCGCAGATGGAAAGGGTGGCGTTGCGTTAAAATGGCCTGCTGTTGGACGTGTGTTCGATTCCTGCAGCAGTCCATTTCTTGAATTTTTAATCTATTTACACTGTCTAAGACCGACTGGCATATCCAACGTGTAAAATTTGGATGTTGGTTCAAATAATGTTCCAAATAAATAAAAACGCATTTAAAATCATTCAGTCCGATTATATATCCATTTCTTTATGATATAATTGTCCACATTATATAAAGCAGGTATGAACAGTGGATGAACAAGACGACAGCTGATTGTTTAGCTCATATGGTAAAAGCAGCGTAACGTTAAGACAGCTTCCCGTTGGACACAGAGTTCAATTCCTGTCGCAGCCCATTTCTTATATATGTGTATAGAGAGAAGAGACGGCTAGGCCTTTTAAAGGTTGGGTAATCTTTGTGCTTGATACGGGGGATAGAGCATATGTACATTGAAAAGACAGTCTGACGATAAAAGTTGGAGTCACCGTGAAGCACTGAATCTTATATATATATAATATGCTCTTCCAACATGGTGGATTAAGAATATACACGATAAATGATTATATCGCTTAAATTCAACCTCATTGACCGTCCAGTTCCGTGTCTTAGAGGTAGTATACCGGCCTCCAGGTCTGAAGCTAAGGTTTCGATCCTGCCTCGTGGTACTGGATGGGATAATGGACACTCAATAGTCACACTGAAGAGTTATGATACAATGAAACAGCCGTCTGTGGGTGAAGCAATAATTTTTTTATTTTTTTTATTTTTTTTATATTTTTTTATTTTTATTTTTATTTTTATTTTTATTTTTATTTTTATTTTTATTTCTATTTCTATCTTTATTTCTATCTTTATTTCTATTTCTATTTCTATATATATATATATATATATATAGTTTCGTTAATTGCTTCCCTGATGTATCGTGTATGATAAGAAATCGACCACATGACTAGCTAATCTAGATTCACTCCTCCGATACACATTTGGACAAACTAGCCATTTATTTATTCATTTTTTATTTGCTAAATAAATATTACAACCTTATCCAGGAAAACCATTCACTTCCTTGAGGATATGACTAAACATGCTTTTCTGTTTTCTACTTAGGAGTTTTAAATATTAGTTTTAAAGGAAAGAAAAATAACATTTATGACCCAAGATGAAGATAGAAAGAAAGAAAGAAAATGTCTTCGAATCAGAGCAATTCGTTTGATAAAAGAAGGATTACAAAATGAAAGAAAGAGATAAAAAAAAAATAGAGGAATTATACCGAATGATTTTTCATCCCATTTTGTGACATTTTGAAATGCTATTCATATTTCATTCAGAGATCGTTAGGGTTTTATCTAATAAACCGACTCAATCTCCATTCTCCTCCCTCTCCTACTTCGCCCTTTAATCCCAAACCATTTCATTCTGAGCGTCTCTACCTGAATCCCGTTCTTTTTCCTCTCCCAATCTCACTCTAATGATTCTGCGCTCATATTTTCAGACTTTCTTTTTAACTCCTTCTTTTTCCAGTCTTTTCTTCTCGAACCCTCCATTTCATAATCCTTTCTTACGACCCCCAACTTTTTTTGCTCTCTCCACTCTTTTCAAGTCTCCATGAACATAATATTTCCTTTAAACTACTCTGCTTTAATTCACAGTCTTTTTGCTTAATCAAATCTTGTCCATTTCCTATCATCAATTGTTTTATTACCGCTTGACGAGTATAATACTTTTATTCGTTTCTTAAATGACTTTCCTTCATTTAATTTCTAGTTCACTTTTTTCTTTTTTTTTTCTTTTTTTAGGGTGTGCTTTTTTAAGCCTTCTTTCGTCTTTATTTTTCCTGTTCCCTATCCTCAAAAATCCTCCTCTACCTGGTCATATTCCGGGTCTCCATTACCTTCAGTGATTTCATTTCTCACCCTTTTTCTTTACATAGTTTTTTTCTACATGTAACCCTCCTTTCTTTTTATTCATCTTCCGATCTCCTTACTCGTAATTATCGTCTTATAAATTAACCTTTTCCTCTCGGGCTCTTCTTGAATTCCTTTTTCTTCCCATTTTACCCACACATCCTTGAATATTCTTGTACTGCTTACTCTAAATGTCCTCTAAATTTACTTGTATTTTTCGACGTAATCTTTTGGATTTCTCCCTCTCCATTTCATTTCCTTTTGCCGTACACGCTCCTCAATATCCTCTGCTTTCAGCAATTCTTCTCGGGAATCTTTTCTCTCGCAACTGAAGTTCTCCATTCTTTCCTTGAAAGCAAATTTCTCCCTTTCCTTCAATTCAATCCCGTCTTTTCCAGATGATTATCTCCCTTGAGTCACCATGAGGTGTGAGGACAAAATCTTACAAATAACAAAAGAAAAGAGAAACGAAAATAAATGAAATTCTTCCAACCTCTTTCAACCCTTTCTTGGCTGGATAAGAGCCAGACAGCTTCTTTTTCGTTTATTTTTCCTCCCCGTGTCCTATCTCGCCCCCTCTCTGTATCATTCAACCCACGACTGTTTTCCATGATTTCAAAGGAGGAAGCGTCGGACAACGCTTTGACTAACGGATACAGACGCCCACTAAAGAACGCAGTCCAGCGATTTCGGGCGAAAGGAATAATCAAGACACGTCGAAGAAAAAGAAGACAATTTTGTGACTCATAAAAATGGCCCACGAGATCGCCATCCTTTTTTTCTTTACACACAAACGCACACGTTAAACCCCTGAATGGATAAGCCATTTGCCATAAAGCAAAGGAACAGTGAGCGCCTATTATATGGAACAGTTACATTTGTTATGCCTGGTGCATATTGATCTGACCGCAGCTGAAATAGGGCGCGGAGCTCTCACTCGATATTGTTCCTAATTCAAACCTATGCCACCAATCTAACCTGTACAATTATCGAAATCATTAATGTTTCTTTCTTTTAGTTAAACCAATAAACTCCATGCGTATTATCTCAATTTGTACGAGCTAAAACCTGAACAGTATAAGTCTCCCTCGGAAACACAGAAAATTATCTCAAATAAGAGCAATACTTCCAAACTGATTAATCTGATACCAAAAACGGCATTAATTAGATCGACGTTGTCGTTGCTGACCTAAACTTTCGTAAAAACACTACGAATCAATAGAATCAATACATTTTTGCTATTTTTATTTCGAAATGTTTGGATTCGTCATTTTCAGTGTTTCCATCGAGTGTCGATAGTTTAAAAGACCGAAATTCTGACCGCTGATGCCAAAAGTAGTTACTGGCTATGGTTTTAAAAAGAAAGCAGTTATCTTGTTTAAATCAATGTAACAGATGTAAATAGTATGTATGAACGTTTTCCATATCCTAGACAAGTTATCATTTATAATGTCCATTTTATCGATTTTCAGAAAGCTATTTCTGAACGTGGAGTTTTGTGCTAAAAATGTATCTTTTTTTGTAATGTCCTTTATTCATGAGCAAAATCGTATTTTCGATAAGATATATAGCCCCAGAAAGAAAATAGAGGAAATGACAAACAATGAGTTCTTTACAAAATACATCTAACGTGAATATATTATGTCTGTAACTGAATCCCTCGGGATAAAGCGTTGTCTCGATAAACTTGATTCGTTGGGGGATTAAAATATTTTAAATTCAAAACGATATCAAAATGCCTCTTTTTCGACAGTTTGTTATGTATGAGTAAAATCCAATATTTTGTTGGAATAAAATTCAAAATCAAGCCATGTTTAACAGCAGTATTGAAAACAAATAGCACTTCACTTTTATGTCTTGAAGCTCCAAGTGGATTTCTTAAAATTAAAGCTGCGACATGTTCATGTTATCTAAACCGTCCTGCTTTGAGAAATCACAACAGAATTATATTATTATATTCATTTCTAAAAATGAAAGCTGATTCGTTGTTTACTCTTAAATTTGTAAACTTTGCAAAGAATTCCCAGAGGCGCGGCATTTTTTTTAATTAGAATTGTTTTTCACTGACAAGGAGAGTTAATTGATTAATAGTGATAGAGTCAATTTGGAGAATGTCTACAAAAATTAAGTAGGTCGATTCTTACAGCAGAAATAAGTGAAAATATTGTTATAGATAATGTAACTGAATGTGTGCTCCTATCAGCCAATTAAGACATGGATTACATTTTCTGTTTATCAACTTAGGTAGCTATGTGCTGTTCCCACTAAATAAATACGTTAGGTGTTAATGGTTACGAAGCTTGAAAGACGTGAATACATGTTTATATTACTCCAATAATCCCAAGGGAACACTGATCAGTGCGTGAAGGTCAAACAAGCTACGATCATCACTCTTCAGTTTTGTATTTACCGGTCAAGACTTGTTTCGGCTCAACGGCTACTGCTGCAGAGGGGCAGTTGAAAGGTTTATTAGCTTTATAGAGGATGACCAAATCAATGCTGATTAAGCAACGATATGTAGAGTTTTCTTTTTCATTATATAACAAATAATTCTTCTTTTTTTTTTTACTGCACTACGGTATGCCTGTTCAAAAGATATATGTTTGATAAGGACCGGACTCGTGTGTGGAGCAGCCAGCCATAATAGTCATGTAGAATGATCAATATATATATATATATATATATATATATATATATATATATATATATATATATATATGTGTGTGTGTGTGTGTGAGAGAGAGAGAGAGAGAGAGATAGTGTGTGAAATTAATTAATAATTGTGTCATCAACAGACAGCTGTTTCATTGTATAACAACTCTTCAGTGTAGCTATAGACTATCCAACATCCCTTCCAGTACCACGAGGTAGGATCAGAAAGCTTTGCTTCAGCCCTAAGCAGAACTGAACGGTCAGCAGGATCAAATAAAGCAATATATTCACTTACGCATAATTGCCCATCTGCAAAATGCTCCATTCCAAAGTTGGAAGTATATATATATATATATATATATATATATATATATATATATATATATATATAGAGAGAGAGAGAGAGAGAGAGAGAGAGAGAGAGAGAGAGAGGGAGAGTCTGAAAGAATGTTGTTGATCCAAAATTATGGTGGAAAGGGACAATCTGGAAATCAAAGTGCTATTTCACCGGGAGACGGCTTACAGTGGCTGAAAATGATAAAATGATGACCCAGACATTTCTTGGCCTGTTTCTCTGGATTCTGGACCACCATATGTATAAATGTCTTATATTCGTATTCAACTCAGTTTTCAGGTTCTTTTTTCAAATATATATATATATATATATATATATATATATATATATATATATATATATATATGTTTGAAAAAAGAATGTGCGTGTGTGTGTGTGTGTGTGTGTGTGTGAAGAAATCAGACAGTGTTTAATATGATTTGTTTTTAAAAGGTAATTTAATACTAAAGTCCTAAAAGGAGGGGGCTAATGTTTGAAAGGAGATGTCAAATTGGTGCATAGACGTTGCAGTTGTGTGTTTGTTTCAAATCTGTTCACACATTTAAAAGTTTTAAATTTTAGTTTAAATTTGAAGTAAAAAATAAAAATTTCATGTAGTATTTATAAATTGCTGTCAAAAAATAGATAAATCTTTCTTTAGATCACTGAAAAATTTGAGGTGGATTTGGGGGTATACAGGAGAAGAAATATCCTCTCTCTCTCTTGCCCCTCCCTCTATCGCAAGAAGAAAATACCCTTGTTTCTGTTTATTTATCTGTTTCTCCCTCTCTCTCTCTTCTCTCTCTCTCTCTTTCTCCAAGCTCTCGTGAAATAATAAACTTCTTTTCTCTTTCTTTCACTCATCTATGAAAAGATAAACATCCTTTCTCTAACTTTCACGCTTTCATAAAAAAGATGAATATTTATTCTCTTTCTTTGATTGTTTCTTTAAAAAGATAAACATCCTCTTTCACCAATTCTCTTGTGGAAAGATAAAAATTCCTTTTCTTTCGCTCTCTCGTAAAAAGATAAACATTCTCTTCTTTCAATCAATTGTAAAAAGATAACCATCTCCTTTCCGTCACACACTCATAAAAAGATAAACATCCACTTTCTTTCATTTTCTCCTAAAAAGATAATCTCTCTCTCTTTCTTTCTTTCTTTCTTTCTGTCTTTCTCTCTACTCACCAGACATTTTAAATCTATAATACGCTCAGTGACGTAGGTGACGTATTTGGGCAAAAACTCTAGCCATTTCAAGATGTTTTTTTTTTAATTGTAAATCAAGAACTCCCCTTGTGTCGAGAACCGCTGATCCAAACAACTTCAAACCTGATACTGCAATGACCGGTATACTGGCGTATATAAATGGCCAGTATAAACTCCGTACAGTTGTCGAATTATCTCGGTGCATGTACGCACGCACACACACAATGAGGGAGATTTCACAAATAATGGTATAATCTCAAACATTTTGATTTCCTAGATAAGAAATGCTCGCTTAGTTTTCCTCATTATTGCAATCAGTTGCTGAGTTTTTCTTTCTCTTTTGTTACTTTCTACATTTATTTGCTATCAGAACCCTTTTCTTGTGTTTGAGGTGCACACCATAAATTGAGTCGGTCTCTTTGGTCAATAAGACAATGAGAAACATTTCAAAAGATAAATGGTGGAGGTATATCCTGAAAATAGGTCTATTGGTTATTAACATTTGATTAACAAGAAAAGATTGAGACTGATTTTGTGTCTATTCGATTCCAATCATGAGCTGAGGAGGATATGCGTCAAACAATACAGTTTTAGCATATCATGAACATGGATAAAACATTACTTTACACTAGAAACATTAACATATAAGAACTACATCAACTAAACAGTTTTATAGATATTCTATATAGTCACTGTCAGTGCAAATTCGAATTTTCTCTTCGTATGTGCAATTTTGATTTCATCCTATGTATGTTTGTAACTCTGATGTTTTACACACTTCCACAGGAACTGTAAAATATGTGTAAATCCAGATGTGCAATCCCTACATATACTCATTTTTATATCGTGTATATTACATCATTATATTTCAAACTGTTTCATGTTTGTATTGAGACCTTTACGTTAATTGCTCATGCGACGGGGGGACGTTGCAGTTTGAAATTTGAATCAACTAGAGAACGTTAATGTCGGTCACACATGTTGCATGATGGCTGGCATCTGCTCAGTGAGCAAGAGAACCAGTGAGCTGGAGAACCAGTGAGCCTTCGTCATTTCACTGACCCACTGTAGTTGATCATGCGATAAATCTATTCAATAAATTACACAGGAAAAAGATCAATTACAATGACGCGATCGACATTGCTGAGCATTAACCTCTGCACAAATCAAATTCCTACCTGACAGATTTCGATCGCTGCTTCGCAGTCAAGAATCCTAAAGATTGAATAGGAATGGAATTACCTTTATAAATCACTCCAACGTGATCTCGTAATTCTTGAGTGTTTAGGTTAAAGTCTCTGTATCTGGGTCTCATTATCACATGCTGACCAGAGAAAAAAAGCTTGAAGACCATTTATATAGCAATCAGTTTGAAACTCTAAATGTTACGTCTTGCCTGTCGGTAGTGACCGTGAATGATAAAATTTGGTGCATTCGTGGGTATTTTTACGTGAAGGATCATTTTACCGAAGCCATAAGAAAATGTCTTGTTTTTTTCATAAAGTTTTTGAAACTTTTTATTTATTCATTTATCTATTCATTTATTTTAGGAAGAACGTATAGACCATTGGGGTATGTTTTTTGATGTTTTTTTTTTCGACTTTATGAATTTGGATTCTTTTTTTCAAATTCAGGTTTCAGGTTTAGTGTTGCCAATTGTGATATTGTTTTTTTAATTTTTCGAATTTGAGAATGATTAGAACAGAAAAAATTGAAAAATCACAACTTAATTGTCAACCTTCGTATAGACGTAATTCTATCCAAACTCCGGTAGAAATAACAATATTGTTTTGTTTTTTTTGTTTTTTTGGTGGGGGGGAATGGTTCGGTGGGGAGGGTTGATAAAAAGCGACCAAATATCGTAATTATTCATATGATAGTTTCTTAAATAGAAATATGATTGAAAAGCACTATCTTTTATACTTCTTCATTTCGAAATAATCTTAATGGAAAAAATTTTTAAAAAAAGTTGTGTAACTGAAGTTTTTAGATTTGATAATTTTAGTTAAATTAAAAGTGCTCAATATATCATTCATACAATATCGAGTAATCATCGCCTCAAAATCAGGGAAAGAAAACACCCAACAAGTATTTCATAGTTGATCCATTTGTCAAGCCTCGAGCTGTTTTCCGATGTTAGTTTCAAGGCATATAATATTTCAGCAATAAAGAATAACGAAATATAATAAAATTAATAAGAATGGAAATTTTAGTACCAAAACTAAAGTACATTTGAAAATATGCATAAAGCTTTTTTCTCTCTTTCTTCCTTTCTCTCTTTGTTGGTTCTCATCGGACGTATTTAAAAACAAACCATGTTTTTCTCCATGCAAACCTGAACATGATACATAAATGGAATATAATACAGGTTCAACAATTAAAAAAAAAAAGTAACTTCATTGCCATAGGCATTCATAAACGTTTTACATTAATATAAGAGGAAACTCAAAATTCTCTTTTAAGAGTCTGCAATGGGTCATCTCCAAAGGAAGAGAGGTTACCACTTTTAGTGCAATGGAGATCCGTAATGCATCATCTCTTTACGAGAAGTTAACAGTGTTACAATAAAGGGGGCCTATAATGCGTCATCTCCGAAGGAAATAAATTTACTAATGTTACGCCAACGAAAGTAAATCTTTCTGAATGTCCCGAGCAGTAACATTAAAACTGTCGTATTACTGTACTTTTGAGAAACGGATACATGTATAACTTCTATTCAAATTTGTACTTACAACAGGAGAAGTTTAAATGCTGATTGCTCAAGTATAACATAAGTTAATTTCGTTCATATTAAACACTGATACTTTCAAGTGGGAATACATATAAATTAATCCCTTTTTTTTTCATAGCCGTGTAAGCCCTGTTCAGATTATATCAAATGCTGAACAAACCTAATACGATTTGAGGTCGCGTTGCAATTCCCCATACTAGATTAGCTTGACCTAGGGGCGGAGTTGATATATTGTTAATCGTGACCAAATGTCTAACCTCATAAAGATCCTCACCGCCCTTAATATCAGAGGGCAAAGTTACTGGGAAAAGGGTCAAGGTTATAAAGGCATACACCTGCAGCGTCTCAGGTTTCTTTCACAAACATCCTCCTGCGCGACAGCAACGAGAGAAAAAACTGTCTAGGAGAGAAACCATGCATGGCCAAGGGCTCCAATTTCTAGCAATTGCGAGACTGGTTAAGAAGTCTGATTAACGCAATGGTGGCCAATGAAAATTGAGATTTCACACCGACAACAAGAGATCTTCATCTGTAAAAAATCATCAGTTATATAGAGTTAATCAGTCGTTTAATGCGTAAAATTAAAACAATGATTTCTCACTATGTTCACATGCCTTAATCGAAACAAACCATCATAGATACTCGCGAGATTCAGTGATTCCCTTATATACTGATGCCGGTTCATTGTTACAAGTGTTCCAGAGTGAAAAAAAAAATCTGATAACTCCAATCTTCACTTTGCTTAACATGCATATCCGTTAGAACAACATGAATTTAGGATTTGATGTCCTAATTCGGGAATTGCCACCCTCAGAATAAGTTTCAAGCAGAAATGTAAAATTGGATTTTTCTCAACTGCTTCGGAGCAATTGACAAGATATGTCGCGAGACATTGTTTGTCGTGGATCGGCTGACAGGTAATCTTGCGTGAATTTTCTCGGACTTCGATCTTCTAACTCCGCTAATGAATCGTATAATGACTCGGGACGATTCTTAGGGTTTGATGAAAGCAATGAAAGCAATGTATGTCGAGGGGCGAGATATTTCGCCAATATGATATCACACAAATATCCTGGTTACAATTGGCTGACATCTATCGTTTTTTGAGTCATAATACTTTCATGAACATATTGGTTTTCGTACATACAGGTACAGATAATTATCAAGAGAAATTTTTAGAAATTACTATCATGCGTATATTCATAGATAATCGAATACTTTTGTATATTTATAAAATATGAGATTTCCGCTGATTTTATCAGCTACAGATGGTCAGATCTAAGCCAAGTTATGTCATTTTACTGCGATTCGCCAATACTCATTGTTTGCGAATTAATAATCGAATCCTCATTGATTAAATCAGTATCTGTTTCTTTCATTTTCAATTTTAATTCTAATTGATTTATTTTTCCTGACTTACTTTCAATTTTTTCAACTAATTAAAAACCACTGAAGCGAACATAGGGCTGTAAAATTTTAATACAATCGATAAATCGTAATCAAGCACATTTTCATATACAAGTAAAGGAACAATGCTTGTTTGTAATGGCTTAAGAGTACCCCTTCTATTTCCCAGGTTGAATGTCACGTGTTATGAAACTAAATATAAACCAATTAACATTTAAACAAACAAGCTTCCCTCCACAGCTTCACCGAGAGAAATATTTCTCGATGGCAGTGGGTGGAGGTGAATTGGGAATAGTTAACTAAAACAGGCAGACTCATTAAGCGTGTCCAATCGTGCGAAAGTTGAGGACAAAAACTCACTAAAACCCAGTGGGAAATATTCGGTGGAAAAGTGTTTAAAAAGTTACGAATAATAATGAAAAGATAGAAAATAGACTGTAAAATTTTCCCGTGAAGATCTGTCGTCATGAATAGCTCGATTAAATCTGATTTCTTTTTTTGTTACTATCCACAAATAATCATCGTTCTGTGATCTACAGAATGGCGATAGATCATAGTGCAACCAAACCAAAGAAGATGAACTGATTGACTTAATACAATGAATAAAAATGATACCGTCATTGGCGCCTACTCTAACTTTGATCCTATGATTTAAACTCTTTCTCACGCATATATACATATATACATACACATGCACACACATGTATATATATATATATTTGTGTGTGTGTGTGTGTGTGTGTGTGTGTGTGTGTGTGTGAGTATATGGACAATTCATGTCAGACTGAATGTGATAATTATAAAGCCATTTACTGGGCAGTATATTTTATTCGTCTCCAGTGTTACCCTATAGCTAATCGAATAGCCCTAGATCACGTAATTGAATAGAGAAATGAGCGTCGAGCGTGACTCTAATCAACGTCCACCAGAAAGCAGCCCGTACGTGGCTCTGCTTTTACCAACTGAGCTCGATACAAAAAAAATTAACTAGAATAGAGCGTTAAATACACACATGCGCACGCTCACACGCACACACGCATACACATACGCACACTCACACACACGCACACGCACACACACACACACATATACAAATATATTCCACTGATATATTATATACTATGTTACATACAGGTGTTTTATTTGAAAACCAGGATTTATGACATTTGATAGCAATTATCTCGAAATGACATATGTGGCATCAGGGTCTTCCTGTGAACTTTACTAAGCATGAAATTCTATTACCAGCGATATGCAATACGCCCATATTTGATGAAAAACTTTTTTCTGACTAGGCAACTACAGCGAAAATCCGCCATTATGAAAAATGGCACTGAAAACCTTTGCAATTGATCTGGAATACCGACCCAAGATATTCTTACTCACTGAAGATTCCTATAGCATGTCTAATTATTTTCATAAGTCAACTTAAAAATTCCTACGGGGCTCTATTACAGCGCCAGAATTAATTTGTGTCTTTTTCCAACTAATTTCCAATATATCCTGTTCCTAAAGAGCGTGCCTTTAAAAGCCTTTTATAAACTGAAATGGCGTTCTTAAAGAGCGTTGATATATAAAAAAAAAACCTTCCATAAGTTGAAATGGCGTAAAGTTAAAAAGCAATTACTATCAATTTATATGGAAAAATATTTTGGCTATTCCAGACCCCCGAAGATTATGATGATAGTACGTTAAGCTGAGTCGTCAGGTGTTGAGTAGCGAGTAGTACGGGAGACTTTATCAAAGCAGTTCTCTTGTAACTGTGCAAACACAGCCCGAAATCCTAGTGATATATCTGATGAATGAAGCTATTTTCACACGCTCATAAACTTTTTTTCCCCAAGATCGGATTTGAGTAGATTTTGGACATGTTATAGGTAATCAACCAAGTTTTTCCTGGGTTCAGCACAAACATGACCTATTAAACCAACCTTACTGTGTTCATAGAAAAGTGGTCTTCTTCCATTTAAGATTGATATTGTTTTTCATAAAGAGAAGAAATAGTACACACGGCGGATTTCAAAATGTGATGCGAGGGTTTTAGCGTCAGGATTTGCCTTACAATTTCATATGACCTCCTGACCGCGTTCATCATGACATCTACAGTAACCATCTACCTTTCTGGTGACATGTCTGCCCCATCTATCAGTCACTGTCACCGATGATGTTGTCGTCACATACGCTTCTTAAGCTGAACGCCATTGTTTTCCGATACAAGTGCAAATGACATTAACGCTACCGTGACTTGACTCCATTCATGGACGTCCATCGTCATTTAGCTATATCTTCTCGCTCTATCCCATCTCTTTTGCCTACATGCATTCAACCTTTAAATTACCCTCCTTATTCACACACACACACACACACACACATATATACGTATACACATGCGCACGCACTTATGTGGATACTTTGGCCTTTTATCGCAGAGCATTCAATTGCAAGTCATTGTGAGTTCGATCCTTCGATACGCTCTACTACAGCAGCCTTGTGCCAGACCAAGTTAAGAATATATCCACTTGCTGTTAATTCTTATAGTGTCTTCGTTCCCCTTGCAATATATGACTAAAAGCCATAGAATCAAAAATACACTCCTAAAAAGGCAGTATCATGAAAGATAAACTTCAAAACGGAACCAATATAAGTCTTTTAAGTGGGTCTACCTTGCGGCTGAGATAATTGTGTATATCCCTTGATTATCAATCAAAGTCGACAAGTACTCTCCCCTTTGAAGATTGGATCAATTCAATCTTCCCACCACCATTCTCTCATATTACCAAGCTAAGCTTACCGAATATCGCTATGAATCTTTCAAAGAGCTTCTTAGTAGTGAAATCCAACGCTCTTTCTCTCACGGTTTCGACAAATGACAAATCATTCTTGTATATACGCTAAAAGGTCAGCAGATTAACAAAAACAAATCTAATTTTCAGTATTCTAGCTTTATTTTTTCCATCATGAATGAACGAAAATAGTTGCACGTAGTGTTTATTGAATAAGAATAAACGAGTAGACAATAGAGTTAATCAGGTGTTAGGGTTTCTAGTGGTCGACATCAAGATGCAAGATGAATAAGCAATTGATATCAGTATTATAAAAAGTGGCTTATTCATTGATCACATTTTTGATTGATCACCTCTCAACGTGACACGCTGTCTAAAGACATTGGTCTTGTGACGGTTTCTATTGAGTGACTCACCAGACCTGTGCATTCATATATATATATATATATTTACGATTTACGTTTCCTAGGCCAAATGATACATTCGCCGTCTAATAAGAGTGAAGCAAATAGAGCAGATATAGACTGTGAATAAGCGAGATGAGAATTTTGAGTTGAAGTAGTTGCTAAGACTTTTACATTGCCGGTGACTGTTTAGTTCAATGGTAAGAGCAACGCTACGTTGAAGCAGCTACCCTAACGGTCGCAGGTTCGAATCCTACGACAAATCCATTTTCTTTGATTATTTATTCTATTCACTATTTACGCTGTCCAGGCCAAATGATACATTCACTTTGTTACACACACACACACACATATATATATATATGTTTGTAAGGAGCTTACAGTAGATGAGCACGGCATAGTAAGATGAGAGCCGTACATCTGATGTGTAAATAAAAGAATTGAACTGAAAATCAAGCTATGAATGTAATATTTTATTTCGCTGCTCCGTGTTATATTTTCCAAATCCATTTTACCGGAAGCTTCTCTGGAGATAACTTATCAAACCTCTTGACTTTGGTTACAGTTGCTTTATCGCTTCAGAGACATCCCGGATATACTGATCATTGAAAAAATAATTACGGTTTTTCATCATCTTTGAAGCAGTATATCTCGGCTAAGGATAAATGTTATTATTCGAAAAAAGAACTTTCATAATCTACACGTTCTTGCCTCGTAGAAACAAGTCCGAAAGCATAAAATTCATGGTTTCTGGAATCAATGAATTTTTGAAGGAGCCTTGAGCTGCTGTTTGGTTATCGAATATCTTCCCTTGCAGGAAGAGGTCTAAATGCTTGAAAAAGTGGTAGTCGTTCGGAGATAGGTCTGGTGAGTAAGCTGGAAGAGGTTGACTTCCATAGCCTTGTTCGTTCAATTTCTGCCGGACCATTCGTGACACATGCAAGCTTTTTTGCTCTCCCTTCACGATCATTGGCGGGACAAGGAAAGCTTTTTTGCGTTCCAGTTTGTTGCAAATGTCGAACAACATTTGAATGGTCAACGTTTAGTTCCTCTGCAACCTCTCGAGTAGTTTTGCTTGGGTTCACCTCTACAATGGCCCTCAGTCGGATGTTGTCAATCATTGAAGGACGTCTGCGTCTTCAAAGCTCACGTCTACGTTTCGAAATTTTTGGATCCAATGTTTAGCTGTACGTCTCCTGGTCAAATATTTGTTTCCATTGATTTACGTGACATTTTGAACTCGTCCTACAAAATTGCTTGAATTCGCTTTTCCCATCTTTGATTTTGACAGCCTCAAATAAACCAGAATAAATAGCGAAAAGAAAACGCCCGGCTTAAATCCTCATCAGCATCATCATCATCATCATCATCAGTCTCTTAATGTCCGTCGTTGGACATGAAACTTCCCCAGAATTCGCCACACTTCTCTATCATGGGCGTCGCGGAGCCAGTACTTCCTGAATTTTCATAGCTCATCTCTTCATCTAGTACACTGCTAGCCTCGGTTGCGCATGTGATTGATCTCTAGGGATCCGTATCATGGGTCGCGATGTCTATCTGTTCTCTGTCATTCTTGCGACATGGCCGGCCCATTGCCGTTTGAGTTATTCAATAGATTCTATGATGTCCCTGACTCCTGTCGTCTCCCGAAATAAATCGAACGAAATTCCTACTTTGAAATGGCATATTCCATGAACATAGTTAAATGATAGTTTATTCCAAAATAACCATAAAAAAATCAAAATAACAGGAACCGCAATTATTTTTGCACCAGCCTAATTCACTCCTATCAGTGTATGTGTTTGTGTGTTTGTGTGTGTGTGTGTGGGAGAGAGAGAGAGAGAAAGAAAGAGCGAGAGAGAGAGAGAGAGAGAGAGAGTAGAGGCGCGTATGTGTATTCGAAGGGAAAATGTATCTGTAAGTGTAACTATACGCACATGTGTATATGTATATAGGCACATATGCAAAATAACAAATCTGTACTTGTGACTTCAATCTAGTATGTTTGCGTTGATAACATAATATACGTACTTGCGTATCTATGCATTTCAATGCACATTCACACCAACCAATGCTGGAATATAGGTACACACGAAATATATATATATATATATATATATATATATATATATATATATATATATATATATATATACGACCTCGCCCCTATCCTCGCCACAAGAGTACGTGTATTCAAAAGAGTCGTGTACATGAATGTATATATACTCGATTGACATTCATACGAAGATAGACATACTAATAACATAAATGCATACACACATGTGAACCTATATTGATGCACACATGTGATGTGCGTGTATGTGTGTGTGCGTGTTTGTGAGTTTTTGAAGAAATAACATTTGGAAAGTACAGTAGGTTAAATAAATAGTCGTCTACAATTGTAGCAGCCGTATCATTTCCCGAAATGTTGACCTGAAGAACAATGCTGATGTTTATATAAAACCACTCCAATTAGTAACTGCAGAAAGATGTAATGTCTATGTGACAGGGGTACTGGGGGGAAAAAAAACGGGCGTAGTGTCGACTTGATATAAAGCGGCTGAAAAAGTTATCAACGATAAAAATCCGATTTTCCTCTTCACCAGCATAAATATCAGAATAAAACCCGGGGAAAATAGAAATAAATGAACAAGTAAAAGAATAATAATGTATTTTCTATTTAGTAGTGCGTTAGATAAAATCTGTCGTCTTGCACCTTGTAAAGTATATTATGTTTTTTAGTGCGTAGCTGGTTTCCGACTTTCATCTTCGAACGGGGCTTAATTGGAAACAGAAGGAAACTCCGGAAAAAACAGATTGCTTATGCAGAAGAAAGCTTAGTGTATATTCATCATAAGTTTTGGCGGCGACCTTCATCTAAGTATTGTATTTCCAGGCCATACTTTTAATTCCTATCTAAATCCTTCCAATCACACGGCCTTGAAGATGAGCTCTAAAGCCAAAGACGTTTTAGCTATACATAATCGCCGTATATGGTTTCCTTGATTCGTCCATCAGACTCTCCTGGTTATTAGTTCATGCAACGGCTATCAACATGAGAACAGAAGAGCTGTGTGTGGAGACTTAGGAAAGACAAGCATCATTCTGTATCCGGAACAGCTTCGGTACAAAAAGACACCTCATTTCGTTGAAAAAACAACATTTAGTTGAAATAAGCCATTTCGTTAAAAACAAATTTTTAAAAATAGAAAAAAGATACCTCATTTCTAAAAGATACTACATTTTGTTAAAAGATAACCCATTTTGTTTATATTAGCAGATACTTTCCTTTTTTTTTTTTCATTTTCATAATTTCGGGAGGGGTTGGGGTTGTTTTTGTTTTGTTTTGTTTTTGTTTTTTTGCTAATTGTTAATGTAATCCGTGTTATCACAGGTAGGATTTATTTAACAAATACGCCAAAACTTTCATTCACTCAAATGTTTACATATATAGCGACAAAGCAAATTCTGATGTTAAGAAAGAAAAACTTGTATTTGAGCAAAGATTGCTTTTGGACCCTACATGCTGTCCACTGACTTTACTGCTACTCCATCACTTCCTTTCAAAGCACTAGACAATTTCTGCAGTTACAAACTAAATATTTCTGATAGTAGGACAAATATTGCTGATTGAGCACTGAATTTTGCGATTCTTATTTAAAATGTTCTAGCGAGTTTCAACACTCAATCTATATGTTATTTATTGAAAATCAGGAAGAAGGGAATTGTCAGTGATCAGGAATTTAATAAATGTTTCTGGCAGAATAAGCCTATTACAAGTATTAATATCGTCTTTTGTTTCCGTCTGACTTTTATGCAAATTTTCTGCATAAATCAGAATATTTATGAATTTATGCGCATAGTCTTCCATAAGTACAGGAATGTTATATATTTACTTATTGTCACTCTCCCCATCTCTCACACTTACTCTCTCTCTCTTCCCCCTCTGTCTATCTTTCTCCACCTTTCTCCTAACTCTTATTTTATCAATATGTTGATCTAAAACCCCTAAAGACGTTTATTAAGAATTTATATGTACATTTATGATTAGAAATAGGTATCCACTACGCTTAGTCCTGTCTGACAAGTATGGGAACTCCCAACATAGAAATAATGGTCTAGCTTGCTCCTCATCTCCACAAGAAAGTACTCATTATCATTGTTATTTATCAATCTTGGCTCAGTCTGGCTAAAGGCTGAAGTAGTAGGGTGCACAGTGACGATCAAACTCAATACACTAGCAAATGAATATGTGATAGACCAGCTTGCTGACCACTGCGTTATGGTAAGTGTTCATTTATAATGATTAGAATCGGATTACAAATCCAATGACTAATGAACCTAAGGTAAGGATATGTAACCAAAACTATAGTCGATAATTGATAAATGCTCGATCATCTTCTATTTGCTTTCTACTCGTTATTGATAGTGATCCTAACGTGAGAATATGTGGCCCGGGACGGGTCTGTTGTTTCAAATACACGAGTTGAATATCCAGTGTTGGTATTCGGTCGGTTTCTTCTGATGAAACTAAAAAAATCTCTCTATCAAACTTTAGCTGATTTTGCCTTTTCTCAAGCGACTTTCAGTCTGTCTGTCTGTCTATTTCTCTATCTCTCTATCTCTCTCCCTCTCACAGCCACTCTCTCTCTCTCCTCTCACCCTTTCAATACTCTTTGTCCTCCGTTTCCAAACGTCTATCATCTTGGCTTCTGCGTATCCGTATCTATCTATCTATCTATCAACCTATCTCTTTTACTTGACTTCTTATTTCATCAGATCCCTCCTACTCTTCCTTTTCTCTACTCTCAACGCCTACCCCCATCCAATCCAATCTCCTTGTGTCCTTACCAGATCGCACCCATCGTATCTGTCGACCGCGCTTGTCTGACATTAGACTGAATCAACCCCCAGCCCGCAGTTGGCATCAATTTGCTTATTTATTCGAGCGAATACTGAGGAATAGCACCGTAAATAAGGGAATCCACACGGAATCTGTCTGAGAAACGGTGTCACTCAATTGACCCCTAACTTTATGATTCGCCAGATACGATCAGATCTTTACGACACTATCGACATCGTCTTTACTTCCTTTTTTTTTCTTTCTCCTGTTCCTACCAACGCTTCTAACATCTTTATCGCCGTCAACATCTCGCTAACTGCAATAGTCAGTAGCACAAAGCGAAGCTGAGTCAGATACCAATGTTATCAGCATAGTTTCTGCCGTCATAGTTGAAGTTGTCTTGAAGTAGATCAAGATCACTGAAAGCAAACTGAACGACAACCAAACTCATTTGATTAATCCTAAACTCTCTCTCTCTCTCTCTCTCTCTCTCTCTTTCACACATTTATCAACGTGTGCTTGAGTGTATAAGAACGCGTGTGAAAAATACATTTTCTTTCAATCTCATGCGCGCGTAAATGAAGTCAGTTCGTATCAATCATCTTTATTTTTCTCTCCCTTCAAAACAATAAGATCATTTTCATTTTCCTTCGAGATCTATTGAGGTATTTTGAAAATAAGCGGTCAATTCTTCTGTTAGACATTTTGAAATCTGTTGGGAATTTGCATACTTTTCAATAGGATTGAAAAGGAAAAAAATTATATCTCATCCTTGACAAAATGCAGACAAAACTAATTTTCCATTAAAGTCTACGATATTTCTAAGGCGTAAATATCCACAAAATAGAAGATTCGGTATCAAAATCAATAACTGAACAACCGCAGAGTCGAAATTTTAGAGTCGTGTGGAAAAAAATTTCAACGAAGAATAAATATGGTCAGAATGAATTCTTTTTCTGAGAACACTGGCGTTTTTCAATGGAAAACATCTAAATAAAGTGTACAAAAAATACCATTTACAAGCATCAAGATTCCGGAAAATCTAGATGTTATTAATAAATACATCAAAATAAAGGCCACAAATGACCCCAAAAGTCGGGGTTTTTTTCAAAAAATCAATAAAGCTATTTTAGAAAATGTCTAGTGTAGTTCTGATGCTAATTATCATGTCTGTAGACAAAATGGTATGACCAGGAGCGCTGGAATATACGAACACAAAAATACAAAAACACATGCACATGAGGATAGAACCCTCTGCCATCTTTGATGGCTACGGTCGTTCAACATGATCGAGTGCAAATGTAACTTCTACATGAAATATGAATGTAACGGTATTTCCCCGCGAAATTCCATCCCAAAACCGAGAAAACTCAGGCATCAGAGTTAATAAAATTAGCCTTCTCTTTCCGTTTGTATTTCTGGCAGTTAAATACCACTTAGTGGAGCACGCGTAATATTTTTTAAAAGGAAGCTTCCTCACACTACTGATAAGCAAGCACACATCATTAGTGATTGTTCGTTACTGATAATGGACTCTGCCAATCTAGAAACCCTCCTCGATTAATTTCGCTAACACGACCGCTTGCCATACTTACACGTGTCAGTAATAATATACGCTCACGTAGGTACGCGGATCTCGAAAAAGAGAGGGGGAAAATGATGTAGAAAAAATGGGAGAGAATTCATGAAATGAGTGAAAGAAAGAATGGAAATAAAGTAAAGTATGATGAATTATTTGACAAAGCACTTACCATTATATCGAATATCAAGAACGTCCTTAAATAGGAAGTTTTTTGTCTTCTTATTTATTTTTCCTTTATTGTGAAACATAACATCTTTTGAGTCAATATTCTTCTCCATTCATTATCTGCATTTTGAAGAACTTCGAGAGAATGCTGAATGAAGGAACTGAATGAATGCGTAAAAAGGTATCTGTCAGAATGAGGCCGGGGATTTGTGATTTGTCATGTTCTTCACTAACCTCATTCCGATGTAATGGCAACAACGCTTTGGTAGAAGAACCTTTCCTTCAAGGGCAGTGATCGCCAGCCTGGACGTTAACGCCCATTAGTGGGCGATTTAAGCTTTTAAGCGAGCGATAGATCCATTACTAAGTCGCAAGATCGGGTATTATGTCTGTCTTACTTCCACCACACAGATTACACCGAATGTAGGTACGCACAATTTTGAAGTTGGGATCTAGAACAGGGGCTTTTATTTTCGTTGTCTTACTATTTGATAAATACACTGCATATATATATATATATACACACACACATATATATATATATATATATATATATATATATATACACACACACATATATATATATACACACACACACATATATATATATATATATATATATATATGTATATATATATATATATATATATATACACACACATATATATATATATACACACACATATATATATATATATATATATATATATATATATATATATATATATATATATATATATATATATATATATACTTCTGGGTGGCCTTTGAGCGAGTTTATAGAGTGTATACAGCTGCCCAATGCCTAGTTACCGAGAAATTGAATTATACAATTTTAGCTTGAGGGGGGCCTTTTTAGCCATTTAGATTAGCCATTAAGTGGCTAACTGGATTTGAAATACTAGTGGGTGGTACGGAAATTTTACCCACCCAAAAGTCTCCTTAAGTGGGTGCTAGACATAAAAAGGTTGACGACCACTGTTCTAGTGTCAGAATAATTCTCTTTCTCTCAACATTAGTGTGTAAGTGATAGGAAGAAAGGGGAAAGAGAGAAAGTGCTTGTGAGTATAAATGAATATAAAGCTTTGTGTGTGCATGTTTGCATGTGTTTGCCCATCATACGCGCGCGTGTGTGTATATATGTGTGTTTTATGTAACTATTTACCTTTATAAAGAAAAAATATAATGATTTGCATGGAGTTATATGAGAATTATGGTGATTTCGCTAGATATGGATATCAGTTAGTTACCAAGGAACAGCCAGAAACAGACAGATATTAACAAATTAAGATAAACAGACAGACAGTGCAGAGGTATTTCGTCAATGACAAGAACAAAAATCCTTGCTCATCGTAAATATTCCCTACTCAGAAATCAGGGGAAAATTTTGACGGCATGAAATAATATAGGATTTTTTTATTAATTCATTCACTTGAATTGTTTGGATCTGAATTCAACTTTTGCAAGTTCGCTCCACTATTATTTTTTTTTCATAGCTGTCATGTCGGTCATCCTAAGAAAGATACCAAGTTTTGTCTTCATTCATTATTTCTGTAGTCATGAAAATAAGAAATGATATTCCTTTTTCTGTTTATAAGTCTTCTTCCTCTTTCCTCGAGACACACGCGACGACGCGTGAAGGGATATGTGTTACGCGAAGACAATCTATCTAATTTCATCTCGATTCCATTTCACACGCCGAACTCTTTCTATTGTTACCCTTTTAATTGAGGATAATAAGAACCAGATGTTGACTTCCCTTTTTTTTGCCTGCCTCCACTTGAATCATCATCATCATCAGCAGCAGCAGCAGCAGCAGCAGTCTTTCTCTATCATAGGCGTCGCGGAGCCAGTACTTTCTGAATTTTTCTAGCTCGTCTCTCCATCTAATACTCTGCCGGCCCCGGTTGCACATGTGATCTCGGGGGATCCATGTCGTGAGTTGTGATGTCCATCGATTGTCTGCCATTCTTGCAACATGGCCAGCCCATCGCCTTTTGAGAATTTTAATGGATTCTATGACGTCCCTGACTCCTGTCTTCTTCCGCTGTCTTGTTGTCTCTCCAAGTGAGGTTTAGCATAATTCTTTCATGTGCACGTTGCATGGTTCTCAATGTGCGGGTCTGTCTCTTGGTTAGGTTCCATGTTTCAGCTCCATAAGTGACTATTGGGGGAATGCTTTAGTTGTACACCCTTCATTTTAGGATTAATGATGACACCGCTTGAACAAGGATGACCAAATTGGGATGAGCCAAAATCCCCCTTATTTTACACTTGATACGCCAGATAAAGAATCTACTTGACCAAACCAAAGGACAAATCAAGTCGGAACTGGATCAGCTCTTTAATCACCGACACTCATTGCTGGCTTCAATCAACTTCTATCATGATTTGAATCGGATAAAAACAAAACGAATAAAATCTAATTAAATGATTTCAGCTCAGCGTGAGGGACAAAACAGCCCCAACAACGCTCACTCCTTGTAACTCACTTTACAAAAAATATGAAAAACCTAATGAGAAGAATAATAAGATAGTATACAAAAGTGATCTGAGAAAATGATAATCGGTGGAAAAATTAACTATGTATTTACATTTAAAAGTCTATTAAAGCTTTGAAGACTAAGTTTGATTTGATACGAGCACAGAGCTGCTAATTCGTACGGCAGTCTTCAGAAAGACAGAAGCAAATGCTGAGGAATGGATAATATCCATTAGCAATAAACGGAGATCAACTGTAAAAGCTATATACCAGACCGCATTACAAGCTAAAGTGAAAGTCCATACGACGAAGTGAATAGAAGAAATATTTTTTGAAGCAGGAATCTGACGGGAGCGCGCTTGATTATCTCAGAATCGGCCCATACATATACATGTAGATTCATATATCTTTTATCAATAGATTGAACACTCACAACTCTCGTACGATTCCACATTTCCCGGTCGCATTTTCCCGGTCGATCAATTTACCGACCGCCGACATTTCCTGGTCACAGGAAATTCGCAGGAAATGTCGTCGGTCGGTAAATTGTTCAACCAGAAAAATACAATCGGGAAATGTCGGCCGAGAAATTGCCTGACGGGGTAAATGCGATAGGGATCTGTCGCCGACCGATTGATTGTTGACCGGGAAATGTCATCGTCATCGCCGGTAAATTCGTAGACCAGGGAAATGAAGGGCGGCATATTACCGACAGTGAAGTGTGATCAGAATTATGCGACTAAGATGAAATGTTGTGTGACCTTCTTATATCTATGTCTCTATTGTTTTCGCTTTTCGCCAATGTACTCTCCCTGTATATCGCCGTGTCTGTCTGTCTTTAATGAAATCGTCATTCGGTAACATTCATTTCTCGGTTGCCTCGGGAAACGTTGTGTACGGCGTGACATCAGCTGAAAAAAAAGTCGGAATTATTCATGAATAAAACCGCGCCTAAAGCAGATGTTAAGATAACGCTTCAGAGCCCATCATCTGCCGACGAAATGACATATGAAAAAGAATCCATCAAGTAGAAATACCTTTCTTCATGAAGAAAAAAGAAAAAAGAAAAACGAAAAAAGAAATAAAGGAAATAGGAGATACCAACGCCACGTAAATGAAATAATTGTAAGATTCTAGATAGGACTCTTCAAAGTATCGCTGGTTTCCTGATTGAGTAGATAGAAAAATTGAAACTCGTCAACAACATTTACTTTGTTTGAAACGCCAAGAAGGTTTTTGTTGAAAATTGGAATTTCGCCACTGGCCAAACACATCCTTTATCAGATTATACCCGTTTCTCTGTGCGTATGCACGTGGGCTGGTGATTTTTTTTTCAAGTAGGTTGGTCGAGGTTAAGTTGAATTCTTCTATAACTTGACCTACATTGAACTTAACTTGGTTACGTTATCTCTTACTATGCTACCCGAGGAATAAGTCGTGGCACATACGGGTAAGAGTAAATTAGCTGACGCGAGTTCATATTGCATTACTATCAATAAAAAAATATATACATACATTAACACAAATATCATGTTCAGTGATGTTCCTTGTTCGCAAATTAAATATAATATTAAATACACGAATCCATGTCTTCACTAATGCATTACATTTATTTTCTCTGATCACTCGTTGTTCTTCTAATATAGTTAAAGCTATGATAGATGAGTGTTCAAGCACATAATCACGGTTCAGGTAATTAACATAAAGGAAAATTATTCATGACATACCATCAACAGCAGCCTTTCGGCGTCCGTCTTTAGACATAAACCTTCTCGAGGAATCGACAGACCTATCTATCTCGGGCGTCACGGGGCCAGTACTTTCTGAAATCGTCTAGCACATCACACCATTTTTACTTTCTGTTGGTCACAATTTCACATATGATCTCCGGGGTTCCCTGTTCTGCGTCTTGATTTCCAACGGCTGTCTGACATTCTTGCAACATGTCCCGCCCATCGCTATATAACTAACAAAGGAGGACATTGATGCCCTGAAGATGAATGAGACATGTCTGTAACATTTGGACATGTTTATGATACTTACTTTATTCCATCACAACAGCTAAAAAATACAATTTGAAAAGCGATAAAAATTCTAATCATTATCTTTAAGCAAACATTTACAAATGAAGCATACAAATGAACACACACACACACACACACATACGTCTTAGTATATATACATTGGCTTTGTTCAATAGTAAAATTTACGGGTGAAATTTCTGAATTTTTATTTCATGCTTTGGGCCAATGAGGTTCGTAACAATGAAGTAGAAAAGAAGAAAGCTCCCAATTGATTATAAGGATTCTTCTGAAAAAATGCTGGACTTTTAACTAATCAGATTAGTATAAACGTGTTAGAAGGGATTTCGAGAAAGTTAGTCCATGGACAAGCCTTATCAGACCCTATTTTCACTATGGTCAGTACATATGTGTACTTGTAACAAATGTAAGTCATCTTAGAATAAATAAATCACTGCTGCTACCTCACCATCAATGCTGGCGGCTTAATTGTACGGTGCTGTAAACTGAAGTCAAGAGGGTAAGTTCAGTTGCTGAGGACATTTAAACTTACCTTGTAGCAATAATCTTTAGAAAGGAATGTATTCAAGGGCTTCAACTGTGCTAACCACACAAGAGCGTGCATAGAAAGGGGAAAATATGTTTTAATAACACTGGCATGGGCTCCTTTGTAATGTTCTTGTCTTCCAAAACAAGGTTCCACCCATGTTGAGTTTCAATTCTTACCAGTAAACAGCAACAGTGG
>OY735200.1:65316350-65398850 GCA_963457665.1 Thysanoteuthis rhombus
TTGCTCAAAATAAATACATTTACACTAAAATGTATATTTGCATAATTTAGCCACACTTGAATACCCATCTTTCGTTAATTGTTTAAAAAAACACATACTATAACTTTTTCTTTCATCTATGTTTCTAAATAAATCTAATATTGCTATTATTCGAAAACTATATTCACTCATTCCTTTTTTTCTCACATGAGATTTTATCTTGAGACTTCATGTCGTATCGTCCTCTAAAAGTTGAGACATGAGAAAAAAAAATTAGAACATTTGAATTATCAACTACCTGTATAAATAAATTATTTGAATTATCAAGTACCTATATAAATAAATTACTTGATAAATTAGCTTCATGCTCCTTAGTGCCGATCCATACATAGATAACCCCATAATTTTTTATGGGTATTACGCTGGTATATATATATATATATATATATATATATATATATATATATATATATATATATATATATATATATATATATATATAAACTGTAAAGAGTGAGATAGACTCTGGGGTAAATTGTATAGAAGTTAGGTTTATCTATCTGTAAATGTTATTATTAATGGTCTAGACATGTTTCGGGAGGTATTTTCATCTTCAGAAGTGTGTGTGTGTGTGTATATATATATATATATATATATATATATATATATATATATATATATATATATATACACAAATATATATATATATAAATGCGCATATACACATCTGTTAGATATAAGCATCTTACATAAATATAAGAAGCGAAAGAAAAAGCTTTAACGTGCCGTTTTATTCGCTTTGGTCTTTACTGACGAAGAAATCCCTCGCCGATGTAATGGCTCCTCGCCCTCCTAGCGAATTTGACGATACAACATCCGAGAAATGATTTTGCAGATGAAGATTCTTTTTCGATAAAAATAAATAAATATTTAAATAAATAAGCAGTTATAGAGGGTCGTTGTTTGTCGGCAACAGATGGAGAAACATTTATTTTCATTCCAAGCATTCGAATCCAACAAAAAAAGAACTTTGAGTGATACTTATTACCTGTTCAACTTCGCCAATGAAGTCGGGTGATGAATATGCATTCACTAGTGTTTGTCTGTTAATGTGACTGTCTGTCTGTCTGTATTTCTGTCTGACTGTTTATCCACACAATACCTCCAAAAGTTTTCAATACATTTCAATGAAATTTTGTGGAAGGGTGGTCCGTGGGCTAAGGAAAAAATTATAAAATCTAGGGCAGATAAAGGATCATTTCACAGTTACCTCCCTGTAGCCAGCTATGAACTGTTACCCCCTCCCCTATAGCCAGCCACGAATTGTTTGATACATAGGATTTGTAATCAGAATAGGGTTCGATGGAAGAGCATGCAGTATCCCCAAAAGAGAACTCGTGTTTGTCCATACAATATCCCCGATAGTTATCAGTGGATTTCAATGACATTCTGTGAAAGGGCTGAGGAATGATTAATCAAATTTGGGTCTGACTGAGGAATTAACTGTGTTTTTCCTTGCACCATAGCTGTAGCCCATATATGAACTGATTTTCATTCAACTTTTACTGCTAATGGCTTCAAGACACTGTATGTGCTTCGTAGTTCCTGTTGCCATTGAAAAATATTTGCACAACTTTTTATGACTCCTAAACTGAGATATTTGATGCTAGGTTTGTATTTCTTTCACTTGAGTTGAAGCCACTCATGAACTGTTTTGATACATAGGGTTCGTACTCAGAGTAGGGCTTATTGGAAGAACATGCAAGTTGAAGTTGATGAAGTTAATGTGCCATCAAGTCAGAAAGGCTTATAATCAAACACTAACCTTTGAAATGAAGGAAAATACTGTCACAGAACAATGATACCGAAAACTTAGTCATCAGTAATTGAGTCCAGGAGTGGACTGCGCGGTCAGGCAATACGACAGGATCCGAGGGCCCAAAGCACCAAGAGGCCCAGCGAGCAAAAGGGTTGAGGGGCCAGTAATCCTTTTTGATCAGGGACCTAGATCACAGTCAATTCACTCCAGATTGAGTCTGAAGAAAAAAAGACATCCTCTCTTGAAGGTAGACTTGTTAAGGATGAAACATGACAAAACGAACCAATTGACTAAAATTTCAGTCATTATCTGTAAATGTTGCAGTTAATGGGCTAACGTAGAACAACAATAATGAAGTTAAATTCAACTCCATTTTTTCTTAAATTTGATGAAGATAGATTCTTTCGTTGTTTTGCTGGGCGGGGGTTGTTTGTGGCTCAGTCTACAAAATGAACGAAAGAATAGTACTTTATAGGGTCAGATTATGTCCATGTTGTTACAATTGTTCGTGTATTTAAAGGGAGTTGTGTCTTCATTCACTTCGTCATCCTTTCCAAATTCAATCAAAATCGGTAACGTAACCTCCCCCCCCTCTCTCTCTCTCTCTCTCTCTCTCCCACCCGCCGACAACTACTGCTTTCTTCTTTTTTTTTTCTAACGACAGTATGGAGAAAAATCGACCCATAGTTCAAGTCCCTCCGCTCTCACTCAACCCCGCCCAGCAATTGCTGTCTGCTGCTATGAAAGAAGAAAAATCCCGAAGATGAACCATCTTCCATACATATACTTCTTATATATATATGCTTCAGCAGAGCAAGGATGGCTGGTTTCGGGATATAATGTTTATTTACTTGAACGAAAGGAAGAAGCGAACTTCTGTAAAATTCATTCTGGTGACAGATGGACACGACAGATGATACGGAAGAGTTGTATCGTCACAGCAATTCTCTTCACTGTCATCCAACAGAAAAGGAAATCAGGGGGTGGAAATTCAACCGAATGCAGACAAGCTGCCACAACTGGAAAAATATCGGCTTTTTGGGAAACTGAACTCCTAAGTATCTTTCCCTTAAGGTCAAGACAGATTAGGGAATGATAATGTCCACGGTTTTTTTTCCTGGATTAAGAATAAGAAAGAATCATAGGAGTAAGCCAAATGAATTGAACAAGAAATTGATCAAAAGAGAAAAGGTAAACAATTTATTCTCATTTTTGATTTTAGTTTTGTTGTTAAACTTCTTTAAGGAATAATGAAGAGTTGGACAGTTTTTCAGCTTGCTCTACTGAAGAAAAGACGATATTGTTGGCCGAAGGGTCATTCTCACTCTCTTGGCTTTCATCGTGAGTTAAAACCCGTTCTTGCAAAATTTAGAAATAAGATATTCTTTTAATTCTGGTTGAAACTTTTTTCAACCCTGTTTAAATTTTGCCTCGATTTCTGGTGAAGAGTTTATCCATTAAGTCATGAGTTATCAGAAATGCAACTTTTATCAAGGAATGTGTTACATTCTGGACCGGCTCGTCCATTAGGCGAACCTGGACGGTCAACTAAGACACAAAAGTCGGAGGGGGACTCCAAACAGAAAAAAGATAGTCGTTAGATAAAGCCGGGACAAAAATTTTGAATCTCGCCCAGGGCACCTGGAACCCATGCACCTGCCCCTGGTTACATGAAGCAAAATAATAACGCTTTTCTGTGATTAATCCCACCCCGCCTCCGACTTTCTGATCTTCAGATCTCTGAAACACGTATACTTTATTTTCAAAATTTTCTCTGGATGAAATGTGACGTCAATGAGTCTTTTGCAGGGTCAACAAATATCCTCGGTGGCCCACATTGAGGATTTCGTGAATATACAAAAATTTGAAAACATGATCTCAATTGGGTTTACTTGCTTATGAAATATCATATAGATATATCTTAAAGGTGAATAATCACAACTGACTTGTATTCAAACTTATTATAACTATTCTATGCAGCAAAACGGCCACTGTAATATGACCTGTGGATAAGAGCGGCCTCGTTTCTTGCTCGGTCGCAACAATACGTTTAATAAGAGCGACCTTTCAGCTGTAAGTTTTATATTCCACTAAAAGCCACCAAGAATTGCTAAATTCAGCAAATATCGTTACTGATTTAACTAAACTTTGCTTATTATGGGACAAGGCCAGATGAGGGGAAATGGTAGTCGGTATTGTCTAGAAAACCATCTTTGGAGATCCTGGTTTTTACCTGGTGCCGAACAATGATCTCAGGCAACTCTCTCTGCTTCGAGGCATGCTCATAGATGCCATTATTTCATGCAGTAGTTGCTTCGGCAATGGACATCGAAAATTCTGAAATCAAAAATATTTCTCATCATCATCATCATCATCATCATCATCATCATCAGTCTTTTAACACCCGTCTTTGGACATAGACCTTCGCCAGGATTCGCCACAATTCTCGATCATGGGCATTGCAGAGCCAGTATTTTCTGAATTTGTCTAGTTCATCTCTCCATCTTCTGTTCTGTTAGCCTCGGTTTCTCATGTGATCTCTGGGGATCTATGTTGTGAGTTGTGATGTCCATCGGTTGTCTTTCATTCTTGCAACATGGTCTGCCCATTGCCATTTTAGATTTTAAAAAGTTTCTTTAATGTTTAGGACTCCCGTTTTTTCTCCTTATGTACTGTGCTGTCTTGTGATCTCTCCATGTAAGGCTGAGCATGATTCTCTCATAGTTGTCTATTCTACATTTTTCCACGTAAGTAATGAAATAATCGTATTCACTTATTCAGTCTCTCTATTGATTACAAGCAGGTAGATATTTTTGATATGTTTTGGTATCACTTGGTCAAGAAATTGACTCACTATTTGCACGAATAAAATTGTTACAGAAGTTCAATTTTACCACCTAATTTATATTTAGAAGAGGGTAAGTTTTGAATTCATACTTGTTTCCTGGCATCTTTCTTCTTTCATGTTCAAGAGACATAAGGGCCTGTCTTCATTAATCATTAGAGGACCACAGTTGAAAGGTAAATTGCGAAGATCTCAGGTTCTGTAGCAAACGTCAAGTAGACTAAGATCCCACATGTAAAGGAGGAGGAGGATGTTTTAAATTCCAGCAATAGACTCTTGCTTCACTGAGCATTCTCGTACTTATAAAATCCTTGACACATAAGCATAACAGCATTTTTCAGCACCACATTAATACGTTGTTAACTGCGAGGCATTGAATCGCCAGTGTTTGACGTTCTCAGGGAAGAACGAACAATGAAACGGTAAAGAAGTATCAAGTTTGTTTTATAAGATTATGATAGCACAAATGGTAAGATTGATATAAATGAAACGGAACGCATCGTTCATGGCGCCCAACTTCAGCCTTTGTGTGATAATAAAGAGAAATCTGCGGAAATAGTTGAATTAAGCCGGTTCCTTCATGATTCAGTTCATCTTCATGGATTCTAATTCAATGGATAAATCTAGGCTTTAGCAAAGTGAAACCCACGCATACTATAGACGGGTACCATGGTACACATAAAATCATGTACTTACAGGGCGCTTTCTATATTTCATTCTAAAAACACACACAAACGTGTACACACATTTATATTGTTTTCAATCGTATAAACTATAATTCGATGAGTAAATTCTTACCTTCATTTTAGCACAAATAAACACATCTCACATACGTACAAGTTTTTCTGGATCATTTCCACCTTTCATGAATTCATGCATAAACAACGTTGATTATATACATGCACACTTTGTATATAAAAAATATAAACATACCTTCATACACTTGAATTATTTACTGAGCTCAACGTGTGTTCACACGCACTTCTATACACATGCGAGATCCCCGTGCAAGGAGAATTTACGAAATCATACTTCTCAAGTATGATCTATTACCGAAATGGTTAAAAGGCTGTCACTGTCTAGAATGATGAAATGATATTTAATCACAAGATTTACTTTGCAGAATATTTGGTAGAGAAATGGTCGTCAAGTGGTGACGATATTGATCGTCAAAAGGACATTTTAGATCGTGAAAGCAGTAACTTGCTTCTGATAACGATGAAAGAATGAAAAGCAAAATCTTTACCCAAAGACCAAAACGTATGTACGCATAAAAATAGATGAAAACAAAAACAAATAACATGTGAAGGGAACAGGGGTGATCAGAAATATTCTACTCAATTCGAAGAACCTGTAGGACTGAGCCTTCCTAACTTTGTGTCGTAACACTTAACTGTATGGCCGATAATCTGTAGGGGTGCCGCAAAATTATGTATGATTTTGTATATCTTTCAAAGGACGCTTTTCCTGAGTCAGTTGAATTGCTGGGATGACATTATATATTAGACTTACCTCAAAACCTTGAATAATGTATCAAAAAATATTTTATTCGATATCCTAATGTATCTCTATTTTCTGAAAGAAAACTTTTTACTATGATTGGCACTTTCAAACGGATTCATGATTTTTAAAGAGAACCATTAAGATCCTTCACTCATTTCCTTTCTTTCTTTCATTTTTCATTTCTTAATTTTGACTCAAATTTTGTTTTCCCTTTTCTTTCATTTCTACCGTCGGCTTTTGATATTTCTTCTTGCTCCTTTTATTTCAAACTTAAAAAATGAACCATTCTGAACTGTAAGCCGCTTTCTCTACATAAAAAATACCTCATTATACAACAATGAATATCCACCTCAACAGGGTTTCTTGACCGAACTCATAAAATACATCCACCAAGCGGTCACGTCGGACGATAGATTCCTTGAACAATAATGTTCACTAAGGGACATACTGTATACGCTTAATCTCAGCAGTCCTTGGGTCATGAGAACATATACTTTAAAAACTCTGCTCGTATACCCTGGTAGGGCGTTTTTCAATTCAGCAGCTGTCTTATATAAGCGAGTTAATCTCAAGCTGCGCTTTCATAAAAACAGCAAAAAAAGAAACGAAAAGTTCAAGAAACAGGTAAAATGCGTTAAGATCTTATTTTAATTGTTTTACCTTTCCATGAACCCGCTTTAAACTATGTGCAACTATTCTCATTTATGAAATATCATCCTAATATTAATTCTTAAGGCGTTATCAGTAAATACTTATATGTGCAAGCGTAGAAGAATAAGACTAACTCCTAGGTTTGAAACTTGAACTCTGATTTCATAAGCTATCTCTTCACCGTCCTGGGAGCTAGATCCGACCTGCTCCTGATATCGACCATCTAAAATTTTGCAAGTTTGAGGACTCGAAACATTTAGATGATGTGTTATTGAACGGAAATGTTGTGATACTTATGTTCGCAACGATTTACAATGAGCGCTTTTTAGTATCTCCTATCTCTAATCGCTACATAGTGACATCTCCCTTCTTTGATGTTGAGTGTTGCAGCATTACAAAGCGTGATCCCAGAAAATTGATTTTTTTTACCCAAACTAATACCCTTAAACTGTACTCATGTAGATATTCTGTTCTGGAAAAATGATTAACATGTAAAAAAAAACAAAAAACTTACAAAAATTGAAAGAACATTCTTCCAAGAATAAGTGTGGTCAGAATAAATCTTCTATTATAACATCACGGCATTTCACTCGTCTGACATAAACTGAGGATCTAAATCAGTTTTATAATCATATGGTAAATAGGACCCTTCACCGTAAAAACCCTCAAAATGTTACAAATCACCCCGATTTTTCTACAATCTGTAATCCTGCACATTTTATGGGCACCTCGAATCATTAACTCTGGTTGCAATGCACTGTTTGAACAGTCATAAACTTTCGCAGATACAGAGAAGGAGATTCACTGCATTCTATACATATCGGTTGATTTTTTTTTCTTTAAACAAATTTAATTGAACATTATAGATTGAGTTTCTATAATCAAAATTTTCATATGGCTTATTTTTCCCCTCATGATACTTGTAATTCTTATTCCATTTCAAATTGTTGTTAAGATATATATCCAGAAGCGTCTCACCACAATATTTTAGATACATTTTCATTGCATTCATTATAATTTCATTAAAAGTAAAATCAATAAAATGCAATGAATACCGGCTTGATACACTCAATTCATCATTAACCGTTGACTTCACAATGACAGTGAAGAGAAGTATTTTGTTTCGCTGAAATGCAAACAAAAACTGCAAAGATTGACATTAATCGATTAAAAAACGCATTAATCGATTTTGATAAAAAACATAACTAAAATTACTGATCTTTGACAATGATATATCTGGCCACATATGCTATTTGAACATTGGGATTTCCAATTGTTTTTTTCTGTCTGACTTACTTTTAACATCGGTGATTTAACTCATCTGATAACGAGGTTAATTCCTTGAAATTGCAATGTTGGTGTAAGCATCGGTGGTTGCAGTTCAAACCGATTGCAAAACTTATGGCCAAGCGAAATCATATCTGTAATCAATGTTACACGAAATCAAATCAAATCTATACCTTGATGTCCAAAAATGTGTATCCTTTCCTTTTCAGTAAAAGATGAATGTTTCAGAATTTAAGCATTTTCAATGGTGAACTCTTTGACCTCCCATCGTTCTTAATGTTTTAATGGGTTCCGAATTAGCTGGATTCTGGTGAAGGGCCACTGTCAAAGGGAGAACAAATAGGAACGAGTACATTAACTGAAAAAACATTCTCAACACAGCGATCATACCTAAAGATAATAATAAAGTTTATTTCTAAATTTTTAAACAGAACTTGAATGATTAAAGCGTTGCTTAAGAATGATTTTAGCTCAGAAGTAAAAGCCTACCGTCCAACAGAAAAAAAAACGTGGGAGATATAAGACCTGATGCAAAGATTTTGTTCTTTTGTTTGGACGAGGTTGAATCTGGATTTAAACCTTCTAAAAGATTCAGACGTCTTGACAGCTTTTTTTTATTCACCCACGAGATTGTAATCCTTTGTGCTTGAAAATAATTTCCTTTGTCTATGAGGTCGAGTTTCATTGTAGATAACCAGTGCTATATATCAGTTTCAGTATATTAAAAAAACGAAACCTCCTGTCAACCACTCACTTCATAAAAAAAGATGTAACATCTTAAACGAAACGAACACAATGTTGTCTCTTTGAATCTTTTATATAACAGGATTTTACTCTTATCTTGAAATTTAAATTAGACGAAGCATTGTCAATCTTTATTAATTTTTGACTAGTATTTCTTTCATTCTATAACGTCATTTGAAAATCGTCGGAAACCCTTTTATTAAAAATATGAACTAGAATAACACATAGACCTAGCATAGACCAATCCCCGAACAGGTTTTGTCATTTTTATTAACAATTAGGATAGTATCTTTGAAAAGCGTCTTCCCATTCGTAGGTGCAGTCAACAGGAACTGAGCAGAAAGATGAGGGTACAATAGACAACTTGTCGATGCCTGCAAGTGCGGGAATCCGTGTTAATCGAGTTGTTTGACTGATTTATATTAGAATGACATTGAATATATAAGACCAACCCTGTTCGAACAGGTGTGTGGTAAAGAGACTCTTTGTATTACGTTCAGAAACGCTTCCTGGTGGGTAAAGCTGCCGCTGATTCAAATATAAATGTCTGCAGTTGAAACGATATTCATATATGCATGGGCTCTGGGCTAACATTCCAAAGCTACTGACTTGATCCTGACAAAATCTGAATTGAAAACAGCCTTTGAAATCGTGAAAACTTGAAGTTAAGGACTGCGTAAGATATTTATGGAGCTTCAAGAAATTTCGTCATTTCACTTTGATCCTGGTAATATTGATTATGTTTCGTTTTATATTGGTTCTGGAGCTTCTGTTTGACCACTTGGAAACCTGAAAAGAAATCTTGAAGACCTGGATATTCAATTGTTATTACCTTTACTCTCCAAATTCTACTTATATATGTATTTTCTTTTTAAGGTTGGGCAAAGTTCTTCCTATGTCACTTCCTTTTCATTTTCCTTTCTGTTTGTAGGATTGTTGGCGCCTTATATCATAAATAGTACAAACCACAACACGTTTAAAAGCCTTTAAGCTATGTCAAGTTATTTACTTGGTATCGAATTAATTAAAATGAAATATATAGGCTTAGTCTATGCGGCCAAGCCACACATATATATATTCGCTACACAAACACGTTTATGTTTCTGCCCTTTTGGGGCTTTAGGTTCTCCTTAAGAAGTCCCCAAAAGATAGAAAGATAAACGTATTTGAGTGGCGAATCCATTATTTCATCATATTTAAAGCTCCATTTAGATTTAACTTAATGTTGAATGTATAGAGCACTTTATGAAACAAACACATCAGATATTGAATTACTGATTCGTGTATATATATATATATATATATATATATATATATATATATATATATATATATATATATATATATATATTATATATATATATATATTATATATATATATATTATATATATATATATATTATATATATATATATATAGTATATATATATATATATATTATATATGTATATATATCATATATATATATATATATATATATATATATATATATATTATATTATATATATATATATATATTGTCTGCAAGCAAGAAAAATGATTAGACGAAGTTTGTCCGTTGTGTTTAATAGCATAAATGGGAAACTGCTGCTTCGATATTGTCACATAATTCTTTTTCTGGTGGAAGCGCTAACAGATCGTGTAACAATGCATTGGTGAACAAATTTAATTACGCTAAATTATATTTCCTGGTACATATAAGTTGAATATCATTTAAAAAGAGTATAACATTATACATACACACACACACACACACACACACACACACATACACTGTCGCGTTGGAAGAGACGAAGAAGACCTAGAATAAACGAGATGAGAATTTGCATTGAAAGCGGTTATTTGGCCCTTGCATAACCGGTTGTCTGTTTAGCACCATGGTAAGTGCCTCGCGTTGTCGAAGCGGCTACCCTATCGGTGGCAGGTTCGTTTCCAGCAGCAGCCCCATTTTCTTTTATTGTTTATTCTGTTTACGTTGTCTAATTTGAATTATATATCAACCGTGTATCCAATGGAGATCATTTCAAATAAGTTCCTATAAAATATAACACAATTTATGATTCATTCTGTCGGACAAAATATGTCCATTTCTCAAATACATACCATCGCGTTGAAAGAGAAGAAAAAGACAGAGAATGAACGAGATGAGAATATGGGTTGAAAGTATATATATATATATATATATATATATATATATATATAACAATAATTATCGAATAGAACGATTCTGTAAGGAATGTTTTATACGCGAGTAACAGGTGGGACGATGCTTTCGTTGTCAAGCCGGCAAAAAACATCGTATATCTATGCGCTATCTAATTACATTTAATAAAGCAAGCTATTGTTTTTTTAGTATCTATCTATATATCTATATATATATATATATATATATATAAACACTCACGACTCATTACCATGACCTCCCACGAATCCTCATTTTTGATTTCCATTTTTGCTTCCAAAGCAAAACATCTGGTGCTAAATTTGTTTTGTACGGAAACCTAACCCTTTAACCACTAGAAGGTACACACTTGCTACTGAAGATGGGAAAGCCCTTTCGAAACATTTATCGCATACTAATTAATTCATTTATGAATTGATTGATCAACAAAGTCTCCACATACTTTACTCCTGAGTTTGTCCCATTCCCTATATATATATATATATATATATATATATATATATATATATATATATATGGAGCTAGGGATTTTCCTTCTGTGCTGAAAATCTCGCCATTCCTCGTAACGGTCACGATTTCTCTGGTCTACATAAGTAGGAAAACGTACGTCTAGTCTTATAGAACCTTCGGTGTGATATAAAGTTTATGACCGTGCTCTATCAGGGGGGTGCAAACTTCACTATATCGGGGATGTGAGCCGATTTATATCGAACTGCGTTTTGTAAGAGGGGCATCTGTACCAATACCATAAATGTGGTTTCGATTCGTACAATAAATATTTATGTATACGAATATATTGTGAACTGCACTAAAACAAACTGCGTTATATCGGGTGACGCCTGTACCATATATATCACTAGACAATCGTGTGACCCATTGGGCTACTGATAGGTGTGAACGCAGACCCCACAACATTATTTTTCAGCTGTTAATCAATATTTTTGAATTGTTCAAGTGAGCTCATTTTAGGGGTATCATAATTCAAAACCTATATTTCGTGTGTTGGAAGAGTTATTTTAAAGAAAATAAAGGGAATTAACCGGAATACTTCAAAGCTGATGTTTCGTACGACAGGTGGCAAGCAAGAGTCCAGTTTACCATTATAGTAACATCGTAAATAGAACTCCCTGCCCCTAATTTCGTGTTTTGGCGAATAATTCCTCAATGAAGCAAAGAGAAGTAATCGAAATACTTTAGTGCTGTAATTTCGTACGATGGATGGAAAGTGTGGGCCCTATTGAGTTGTCTAGATACATCGTAAACAGAATCTCTCCCCTAAAAAAATCATAATTTGGGAAAATGATATAAGTCGTAGTTCTGTACGATGAACAGAAAGTTACGGTCCAGTTCAGCAGTATTATCACATAATAACCTTTGTGCTCTACCCCCAAAAATCGCGTTGTGGGAAAACTATTTTTTTAATGAAGTGAAGGTAAGTAATCAGATTACTTCAAAGCCATATTTCGTATGATGGGTGGAAAATAGGGGTCCAGCTGACCAGTCCGGGTACATCATAAATAGAACCCTTACCTAAAATAAAATGAAAAATTCTCGTGTTTCAGAAAGATGATTTATTCAATGAAGTGAAGATAACAAAATTATTTAATAAATTCATATTTTCATACGATAGACGGAAATTTAGAGTCCAAATCAGCAGAATGTTTAAGTAATAAGCATGTCCTCCCCCCAAAAAAAACTACATATATATATATATGCATATATATATATATATATATATATATGCATATATATATATATATATATATGTATATATATATATATATATGTATATATATATATATGTATATATATATATATGTATATATATATATATGTATATATATATATGTATATATATATGTATATATATATATATGTATATATATATGTCTATATATATATATGTCTATATATATATATGTATATATATATGTATATATATATATATATGTATATATATGTATATATATATATATATATATATATATATATATATACATATATATATATATATATATATATATATATATATACATATATACATACATATATATATATATCAAACCCCTCGCCCAAAATAATTTTTCTAATTTTTGTGTCTTAAGATTTTTTTTTTTTCAATATATTTTAACCAACACATTTCAAACGCGTAGTTTCGAACGATAGACAGAAATTGAGGGCCCAGTTCAGCATTATAATATATCGGAGTTAGAATCCTCCCATTCTCGAAATAAAAATCTCTTTAGGGGAAATGATTTCTCAACAGACTAAAAATAGATAATTGAAATACTTCGACACGATAGACAGGAATATCGAGTCCAGTTCAACAGAATATATGCATCATAAATAGAACCCCTGATCGCCCTGAAAAAAATAATTGATTTTGTTTCAGAAAAAAGGATTTTTTAAATGGAGTATATTTTAACCAAAATACTTCAAGCATAGTTTCGTACTATGGACGAAAAGTGACAGTCCAGTTCAGTCGTATAGTTGAATCGTGAATGGACCCCAACCCTACAAAAATGTTTTCAGGGGAAATGATTTCTCAATGAAGTGAAAATGAATTATCGAAATAATTCAGAACTGTAGCTTCACATGATGGACTGAAAGAGAGGGTCTAGTCCAGTAGAATAGTCACATCATAAATAGAATCCCCTGGTCCACCAAAAAAAATTAGTGGTTGGGAATTATAATGTCTTGGTGAAGTAAAAGGAACTAACCACAATACTACAAAGTCGTACTTTCGTACGATGGACGGAAAGAAAGGGTCCAATCGGGCAGTATAACAACATCGTAAATAGAACAAATTTCGTGTTTTTTTGGAAGAAGATCATTTTTAACTGAAATACTTCAATGGCATAATTTCGTACAAAACATGTAAAGTGAAAGCCCAGTCTAGCAGCATTGTTAAATCCTTAATAGACACACAACCCCACCAAAATAGTCTTTAGGAGAAATGATTTCTTAATGAAGTAAACATGAGTAATGGAAATACTTCGGAACCGTAGTTTCACACGATAGACGGGAAGAGAGGGTCCAATTCAGCAGTATAATCACATCATAGATTACCCCCCCCCCCAAAAAAAACTGTGTTTTGGAAGAGAACTAACAACAAAACTTCAAAGCCATGGTTTTGTTTGATATATATTGAGGGATACCAATATCATGATATGAATATGAGGCCAAGTAAAGAAACTAACTTCTCAAAAAAGCGTTGTCAGAACAAAAAATTCCAAAAGAATGTGTGATCAAAACAAAAGATTCTGAGATGAAGTCATAAAAATTCCAAATTTAAGTAATAAAACATATAGCGTAAAACCAGGCTCCAGTTCCGCATTGTAATTGTATAGTAAATTGAACCCCCACTAAAGACATGATATAACAGATGAAAACCATCTGGATTTATTTTATTTTTCAAGTTGGAGTGCCCTGAATATGCAGGGCTAAAAAGATTTTCTGTACAACGAGCCGTTTTTGCTGGGTTGCAGTAACATACATACATACATACATACATACATACATACATACATAATAGGGATGGTTCATACAATTCTTGGAGTTTTAGTTCTTTTTATAAACAAATAATTAATAACCACATCATCAACAATTGAAATACTACTTCGTTGTAGCAAAGTATCTTTATAGATTTTAATGAAACTTGTGATCTTCTCCGATGCGACAATAACAAAATAAAAAATCGAATTTTCAGAAGGTTCAAATGTTCCTATCTTACGAAAAATGCTTTTTGTCCCTGCTGAGACAATTTTTTTTTCCAATTTTCAGCACCACTTACGTAATGCTTACTTATTTTTTAGATGTGGTAGAGTTAAAGGAAACCATTTTACAAATATCAACGGTTATTTTTGGTGACAGCTTGAAATTAACAGGAAATAATTTCTTTTAAAAACAATTCTTGAATTTCTCCACTTACGAACAAAAAAAATATGTTTTCCTGTTTCAATGTTTCACGTTTCTAGCCAAAACAATTTCATCGTTGTTATACAAAGTTAGTGTAGAGCAATATCATCCTCGATATAATTTTTAAAAATGGTTCATTCTAATGAATAACAATATTCTGTGACCTTTTTTCATATCCGCACTTTCTGTGGGGGAATTTTTATGTGGGCTTTTTGTGTGGGAAATTTTGTTGGGGCATTTTTCATAGAACCTATTCAAACAAGTGTCTGCCATTTATTCTCATGTTTAAACATATGTCATCATTAGATACGCAACATTAAAAATATAATTATATCATGTAGATAATGTCTGTTTGGATATTTTCTTGTCTGCATGTATTATTATAAGCATCTATGACTTTAGACTTTCCCATGGTCTTAAGTGTTTATCTTTCTCTATTTCCTATCTCGATAACTTAGATGAATGGTAAGTTAAGGGTTGAAAGGTCGACGTGCTTGATACCTGGGGGAGAAGTTGTTCAGTAGCAAAAATCACTCCCTTTTTAATAAGCCTTTGATAAGAAAAGTGACCTAAAGGCCTTCCCTTAGGATAACCACAAGTTTAGAATAAATGATAATTGTTTCTGTTCAGAACCCCGCGTGCCCCTCTCTCTTCCGGTTCTCCTCCATCTCATTTCTCTCTCTCAAGACCATCTGATTTTTTAAATCTTCTGCAACTGTTATTTTTGTAAACCGTATTTTATTGAAGAAAATCTCTTTTTCTTTAGGATTTTATGCGTTAAGCATTAAATAGAACCTCCAAATAATGTATAACAATTACAAAATCAAACAATTTTCATACGGTGAAGCCAAAACGGTAGATGTAAGAACTGACGAATTTTTGTTTATTCCAAAGATTGAAATTATCTCGTGCTTCATTTGGATAGATATCTATGGGGGTGCTTCTCCCTGGAATTTATGTGAAAACTCCTCCCAGAAGCGTTAACGCTTGAAAACAGTATACGAACTAAATAAAAAAAGTTAGTATTTTTGCTGTTAGCGATTTGCCGAGGTGAACCGTTTGGTTTCAAATAAGCACATCATCATTACTAACATGGTACCCTTAAAAATGACAGGATTATTTACGGATGGATCGGCACCTGCTTAGAATTAAAGCATCTGTCTGCTCGGCCTTGGATAGTGGTTCCCAACCTTTCTGAGTTATTCCCCTTTTTGGTTATTAAGTTTACTAGTACCTCTTCTTCCACTCAAGTGATTTACAAATGATTATTTTATTTTGCATATGATAAGACAGCTTTATAATGAAAATCAGTTTAATTTTATGATCATAAAACTGCTGCTGTTTATTCGTTACTCAATGAAAGCAACGAAAATAATTAAGAACACATCATTTGAAATTCCAATTTATCACCAAAATAATTCTGCTATCGTAACTGATACATACATCAATATGATCTTTGTTCTCGTTTTTTTTTTTATTTTGGGGGATTTTTTTGTTGCTTTTTTGCATCTAGTTCTTCAATCGATTAGTGGGTCTATTAGTGAGAGAGCAAATGATAAATCATTCTCAGCTTGTAGGTTATTTGGAGCCTTCGGCTTGATTGATAAAAGTGCAGAAAACCCTATCTCACAGATATATGTTGAACGGGTTAACACTCAAATAATGGTGTTACTCAGACTTGGATGAATGGGGCATATTTTAACTCGTAACTCATTCAGATTTTGAACTCATCTTTCGCTGAAGAGTTTGTGCGTTCCAAAAACTCCTCCTGTAGTTTGATAGAATTATCATCCACAAGACATTGAAATAGATTCCATTCCAGAGCCACAGTAACTGAATCAGTGTCTGGGAAATAGCACTGAAATTCATCAATAAGGGTGTTTAGATGTTCTGAAATCTCCGTCTTGAACACCTGGTTGATGTTATCATCTCCAATAACTCCAGTAAGCCGATGGAATTGCATCAGATTTCCATCTTTCTTTTATGCGTCTCTGCCAGAGCTGTAGGTTGGCAATAAATGTTCTCACACTGTCTCTATGGCTAATGATGTTGGGCTCACAACCTTGTAGTTTTCGGTTTAGTTCATTTACGATTCCAAAAATGTCGACTAGGTAGGCCAAATGAGCTTGCAAGTTCATCGAGATATGCAGTTCTTTATTCAGGTTGTACAGAAAAGTCCTTACTTCTTCAATCATAAAGCCAAATAAGCATGTTTCGTTTTGATAGTCAGTGAACTTTGGTGTGAAACAATAGGCTTTAGTGTGCAACAGTCATGCTTTCACATAAAACTGAACCTTTGATGAAGGGGACAGTTTTTATGATACCCTCTAAGTGAGCACACAAATGTGGCGGTAATTTATTTGAGGCAGTATACTCCAACTACTGGGGATTCTTATGTTCGACAAGCCCCAAGAATCCAGATCGATAACTCAACATAGCCAGGACACCGTCTGTACACACTCTAATTACATTGTCCCAAGAATTACCTCCACCACATCTTTTTCCTTTCGTTGTTTTGGTCAGCGAGCGACATAGCAGAAAATCATCTTTATATCTTGACAATATATCTCACATGAATGAGAAGCTGAGAAAGGTTTGCAGTATCAGTTGTCTCCAATACTTGGATAGCAAAATACTGATTCGATGTTTTCAAACAATTGGTCTTTAGTATCGTAAACCATGTTTTGTATCCGTGAGTTGATGGTATTGTTTGCTTAAATTTTTCGACATAACCATTACCAAGAATAAATTTGGCACTATCAAGGATACACAGCTTGATTAGAGTCTCAACTCTGTATGGGCCTTCTTATTCTTGGCCATATGCTATGCAATAACATACGACGCGTGTGTTGCAGCTCTTCAGTTCATTCGTATAACGTGATTGCCATCCAGCTTCTGCCTCTTCAACTACCGAGTTTGGGTTTTCGATAAATATAGTGTTGGATTATCTTGGCTCAGAGTAAAATTCTTGATTAGTAGGATCTCCAGCTCGGCTATTTATATATTGGCGAAGTCTAGAATCGGCTCAAAAATCAGGTCCTGCAAAGATTCTGATTGGTTCAAAATATTTCTCAGGGCGATTTTTGTTAGTTTAGTCGTCTTCACTTGGATTTTCTCAGCTCAGACTCACTATTCGTTCTCTTAATCCAGAATTCGTTTGACTGCTTCCCGTTTAGGTCCCGCTACAGTAACACTGAAACGCAAATAGACAAGGGAATTCAAGTATAGGTTCTGTGAATTTCTGTTATTTTAGTTACTCGTTCGCATAAATATCCCGACTACGCTTGAATCAAAAACATTCATCACAACTTATTTTTACCCAATAGCTGAACCTTGCTTTGGGCTCACTACATTCACCCCTTGGGGGGGGGGCACTTGACTAAGATGAAGTGTCACTACTCGGCACTCTGCCTAGCACTAAAGTGTAGTATCTGTATGGTCATTGAAAAGTATTTCGCGTAGAAATATTCGAGCCTTTCGTTTGTCCGTGCCTCTTTTACGCTAAAACTACAACGCCTTTCGACCTGAAGGCATGTAGATTTGCAAAAGAACCGCATAGGCTGGATGAGGTTGACCTCAGAGGTCATTCGAGGTCACTATGGTTTCGCTCACTGTTTTATTTTGTGTAGATCACAAAACTGTTATTGTTGAGGTATTTTGATGGATGTTGAATGTAAAGTAACGTACGTATTCAATACAGAACAATACAGTTATGAGTGTGTAGCTTTAACTGGGAGTTCACACTTAATTGCTAGGCGTCCGGAGCTTTCTATTAACGATGTAGTTATAATGCTGAAGTGGACCCTTACTTTCTATCCGTCGTACGACCTTTCGAAATTATGGTTCCAAATTACAAAAATCGATCTGAGTATAATTATAAACGGAGAATTTTTCCATCCCCACACAGAGAGAAATTGCCTCCTTGGTTTCGCTTGAATGAGGTGGTCCGTCTGGTTGTCAAAGTCCCAGAACCACTTATCGTCATTCTTGTGATATACTGAATATGTGTGTGTGTGTGTGTGTGTGTGTGTGTGTGTGTGTGTGTGTGTGTGTGTGTGTGTGTTGCCTGTGCACGCTACAATACTTGAAGAGAATTTATCAATTATTTTCACCAACAGAAGGAAGTCAACTTTTCAAAATCAAATTTTCACTTTCAAATATTATCTGATTAAAAAAAAAAGGGTAGCTATAACATATTAAGTGTTTGATTTCTTATAGAAGTACATTATTAGTAAAATAAACTGACCTGCCTCAATGTAATTGAGCCAATCAGAATTATTGGGGTAAATTATAATGTATGTTTAGATGCAACACGCGACAAGTCATCTCACAGAAGTGTGGTTTTAGATAGATAGATAGATAGATAGATATGAATACTATTACGAATACGAATACACAGAAAACTAAGACGATAGTTGTTGTTTGGGAATGGAAGACTAAGAGTATTAAAAAAAAAAACGTGTGGAGCGAAAGGAAGAGAAGTGAGCCGACAAAAGGGAGGGGTTCTAATAAAAATAAAAACTAAAGAGATGGAGTAAGTCGTGCTGTTGTTGTTGGTGGTGCTACCGGTTATTGCTCGTAACGATGATACTGGTGCCCTACGAGAGACTGACTGGGTTTTAAGGGGAAAGTCTAATTCGTAGTCTCGGAAGAAGAAGAAGAAGAAGAAGAAGAAGAAGAAGAAGAAGAAGAAGAAGAAGAAGGAGTCGGAGAAGGAGGAGGAGGAGGAAGAGGTCATTGACGGACTGCCGGCTGATAAGACCGACCCGACTCTCTCTCTCAATTTTCAGTTCTCCTTCGTTTGCATACTAGCCGCTAGTTTTTCCAGGCAGGCTGGTCTGGTAAACGGGGGAAGTCCTTACCAAACAACAAGATATTCACACATATATTACACGCTGAAGGCAGCACGGAAAAAGAAGACAAAATAATATCTGTATCATAACAGATAACTACTGCTTCTGCTATTGTTGCCTAGTACATTATTACTACTATTGCAACAGCTGTTGGGAGAGAAAAGGCAACTTACAAGTTAAGTTAGATGTATATTTCAGTCCCGATACTTCATCTAATGCCTTTCGTTTCAGGCGTGTGGGATGATAAGTTGAGCTACAAGGTCTTTTCTTTTTTCGTCAATTTGAATTGTGACTTCTCAAGAAATATAATGGATAAGAGTTCCAGGGGTGAAATCAAAAGACCCCAAAACTATTGACTAAACACAAATTTTAGATTTTAAATATTTTTTTTTCTAAATCGGATATACAGTTCACTCTGTCCGTAACCATTATTTTGCTTGCTTAACTTGAAAAAGAAAAGATACAATATCGAATCGTGGCATACACACACACACACACACACACACACACACACACACACACACACACACACACACACCAGACACATACATACATGTATACATAGGACAACATCTCACAGTAAAGGTGTCCGTGGTTCAATTTTAAGATTGGATCTGAGTAATATCATAATTGTGTTGTCATCATAATCATCATCATCATTATCATCATCTTTATCATTAAAACGATTCCCATTTCTTGTCTTGAAAAGGCATCGATTTGTTTTGTTTACACCGGAAAAGTGATCAAAAACGAGCAAACGAGACACAATTTTTGTTTCTTCTTACAAATTTTTATAACTTTTCTTTTTTTTTTTCAACAGTCAAAAATTCATTATATCCGTCAACATTTTTTTTCTTTTCCTTTTGATGCCTCTACAACTACCTTCACCAGGGACCAATTGCAAATGGAACAACACGAAATTATTGGATATATTTACCTACCCAAGAGTTGATACATATTATTAACAATTACCCAAACAGTCATTTACGATGTAAAGTGATACCACGGATACAACTTCATGACTAAGGTGAGTTAGTTTCATAAGTTTGTACAAGCAAAGTGATTTTTTTACGTAAATTATTTCAATTTGGGAGATATGCACACGTCTTGAGATTGTGTTTATCGTTAGCAAATAGATCTTTTTTCACACGAAACATCACATTCCTTTCTATGTGGAAGAGAAGAAAGTGTTAAAGGGTCACTCGTAACAGAGAGTACTCGAGTAAGTAGGCAATATTCGGAACACGTGTATCTGACAGACTGTCTATACAGCTAGGTACACACTCTCTTATGATATATCTATTGCATGTATGAGTGTATCTGTGTGTTAACCCGGGTACAAAAAAAACTGAATACGTAAACAAAAGACAACAAATTAACGAACGTATTTTCGCTTGATTTTAAAGAACGATTTTTTATTTATTAATTTGTGTGTGCGCGCGAATTCATGTGCATAGACATGAGTAAGAATGAATTTGAATGACTAACATGCTCTCTGTTCATTTAAAATTGTTATTCCAACAGCGTAACGGTCTCTTCTTTTGTTTAATATTCATAGTTGAATACCAAGCAATAACATTAACCTAAAGTTTCAACAAGTTTGATCTGAATAAAAAAAAAATCAAAATAAGAAAGAAAGTGAGAAAATCAACACTATCCAATGTTTGTTTATAAAAATGAAACTGAACGTAAGCATTATCGATAAATATTCTTATTATTTGTAATTCTATAAAAACCTTACCGAAATAAGTCTTTAAATAGAATAATGATTTTTTTACCCGTTTTTTAAAACATTTACATGATTTGATGAAATAAATCTGTTTACATTATTGATCAAGCAATACAAATTAATTTTGTTAGCATCAATCTAGAAAATTCCAATTGTCTTACAAACCGATACACACTGCCGAGAAGTCGCTGCTAAATTACATATATTAGTAGTTAGAATGAAGCTATACAATGGAATCGATCGGTGCTGTTATCGGACCCTAGTCAGCGTGACCATAAGCGTCGACGAAAAAGGCTAAAATATTATCGAATTGGATTCTTACTTAACACAGATAACATGTAAAGATTCACTTCTTCACTATTTCGGTTCTCCTGGAGATTTTTTCTTCATCCAATAATTATATGCATTCAATCCATTTGACACTACAAACAACTGGAAATTCGTTAGTTTTGAACGAAAAAAATTCTATGTTTGACGAGGGGGTGTTACATTCACGATGTTACCATCATGATGAAGTGAGCACTTACTTTCCGCCATTTTCATAAAAGTACGGCTGACATATCTCTTTCCAGTTTGGTAACTCCCCTTATGGGCCCTCTCTTTGATATTTTCTGTTGGTATTTTATATATATATTTTTTTCTTGTGCTATCATTAAGGATTTGAGGGGGTCTGCCCGAGGGTGCGCGTGAATCCATCCGTAAGTGTACAGAGAGTGGTAGGGTTCGTGCGCGTGTACTAACCCACGCGCACACAAGTTCGCACCCTCAGGCCTTCCTACATGGCCCCCCACTGATGAACTTTTATGAAAACACAAAAAGAATTTATCTGAGCCTCACTTCCCTATGGAAAGTAACGTCCCGTTTATCATTACAGTTACGTTGTAAATAGAACCCCTCGTAAAACGTGGGAAAATATGCTTTCCAAAAATGAAATTAAAACCATAGAAAGATAATTTGGGTCTAATGAACAAGGAGCAGGACAAACTACTGGCGATAAATGATTTTTTTTCGACTTGGTCAACGAATGTGAATCTTAATCTAAATTGGCAAAACTGACCCAGGAAGTACTGGAGAGATGTCAGCCGTAACTCAATGAAGATGGTATAAAGAAAGAGCTCACTTCCTCATGATTGTGATATCATAGGTAGAACCCCTCCCCCCTAAACCATTAAAAAAGATTTTCCCCTAAAACTAACAAATTTGTATGTATCTGTAGGGTCTAATAGATTGAATGCACTCAAAATTGAAAGAAAAAAAAATTCTAGGAGGACCTAGGTTGTAAAGAAGTGAGTCTTGAGCAACATTTATATTTATATATATGACATCAAAATAAATTATGTCAGAAACGTAAAACTACAATCTTCTTTCTTATTGATGCCACCCTTCCCGGGTTCTATCCTTCTTGTTTTAATTCCTTTCCAATCTGTTAATCTCATCCTCATTTGTCGTCTGCTCTCTCTTGTCCGACACACATTCACACACACAAACACAAAAATCGAATACATGCGCACATTGGTTTGATTTTTTATCGAATATAAACGTACGCTGCTGTACATATACTTAGTCCATGTTGTATATTAAAACACTCTCCCTTGATATATGCGCTTAAACCTGTTATATACGCGTGAGGTGTGTAGATGTGCTTATATACCTTGGAACTTGGGAGTATCCCAGCATGTACTTCGACAGAAATGCACTTCTCTCCAATCACTCATTCCTGAGAGGATTTGCCGTTGTTGAGCAATGTTTCACATACATAAAAACGTAATTATATACGAACAAATGAACATATTAAATAAGAATGCATTTTATCAACAGATTCATTTAGGCATACGCCTGAATACTTTCCTCTGATTATTCATTGAATTCTGTTTCATTAAAAAATGCACGCTAATTTAAATTCAATTACAAAACATGATTACTAAGCTCTTGTTCGGAAAAGAGAATGGGGATTATTAGCAGCTACAATCAAAACAAATGATTGGAGCAGTTATTATTTAATGCATGAAAGGTCATTTTCATCGTATCGTGTTGATATGGCTTAGCTTAGTTATACCATGTGTTACTGTAATTGTGCTACATAAATTTTAAAAAATGAATAAAGGAAAAGCGTTACGGATGCCAAATTTACGTTTAATAAATTAAAGGCAGAAAAACAAGCTGCTATAATGGACGTCACGTGGACGTGTAAATTTATCTTCTGTCTGTAACACCTCGGAAAAGAAAAACATATTCTTTGCAGCAAAAAATCAATCATACTTTATTGTATGACCGCACGCTAAGAGATATATTCACTTGAAACGGCACACCATCGATAAAAACGGGTACACTAGTTTCAAAATGATAGACATTTCCAAAACAGGTTTTGTACATGGCTGCGTGGCTTCAATTTTTTTGATTTAGCTTTTATTTCTGTCATCAATAATGATCTAGGAATATACCGTGATCTTTTGAATAATACTTTCAACGTCCGACTGCCCATTAATTTGTGCATTTTGGTAGGAAAAAACTTTTTTTATACAAACAGAATGAAAGAGATTCTAAGCATAGCAGTACCTTAATGTTGTTGACCATGAAATTTCTATGAGAACAAAATAGTATTTGATCATTTACAGAAAACAACCGATTATCGAAGTAACGGATTCTTTTAATTCCTAAAGAAATGATCAAATCTGAAGTATAGTAAAACGGTATGAATGTTCATCTTTAATGTTTGGATGTCATTTTCAAGCCCATTTGTTGATCATGTCCATATGTACGGAAGAATATCAATGTCCATAATCTAATGATTGAAGATTGATACTAAACATCAATAATTTGAATAATAATGCGTTAATAAAATGAATTTCTTTTGATTTCGCTATAACGGAAGACTCTAATGTATCTGTCAGATATTACTGAAAAATCTGACTTCATATCTGGAAATTATCTCAATTTCTGACCCTTTTTCATTCCGTCCAATTTATTTATTATCTCAATTTTCCAATTGTATTTGAAAGGTTCAACAGTCTCACAGGCATATAACAGGCGCCCCGGACGTGTTACCAATACCTAGGGCCTGCCTTGACCGCATCTAAAGATTCCATGACAGCATTGCTAGGATGTGGGAAAAAGTAAACGACACTATGAAAATGAATTGATGAATTGCAAAGATTTCTTTATGTCTGAAGAAATTACTTTCTCGAAACATTCGGGAGTAAATGACGAGTTTTTAGGTGTTCACTAAACACGAATTATTGAACAACCTGCTATTTTTTTTATTAAACTGATGTTACTTGTCAGTCTTTCATTATTCAAAAAATACAACCTGGTAGTGTTTACACTTCGTAATGGTGCCATTCTTTGGAACTTGTGTAAATCTATCTTCACTGATAGCAATTTCCTTTAAAACATCCATTCCAGTCAATGTAGGTAAGACAGAATGAAATCATAAAAGTTTCTCAAATTTCCGCTTCTTTTATAGAACATAGTAACTAATTTCATGATGAATAAATTCTTTGATAAATGAAAAAATGTTATACGGTTAAAGCTTGTCAACGATACTCTGACTAAGTATTATTATTACTACTACTATCACTCCTATTTATCACAGATTAGTATTACTGGTTTTAGATGGACGAAAGACCTCCATGTAAAAGCGCACACTACCTCCGAATCGAAACTTGAAAGTTATTTAATTTGAATCGAATTCTCTGCGACACTGAATACTTCAATTTTTCAGATCATCAGAGGACCATCTTTTGAAACTATCGAAACATTTTCTTACAACTCCCTACAAAATCACTCCGTTGAGATTTTTTTTGGGGGGGGGTGTGACGTTTTATCAATCGAAGACTGTTTAGGGCGTATGGTTACTAAGCTTAGTTTCAGATGATCTACTAGTGCCATCTACCATCGTATTTGAATTCATTTGTTATTCTAACAAGAAATGTGCCTCAGATTTTTTGTAGGAGCGTAAAACCTTTTTTCTTTTTTCTTTTTTTTTTTTGAGTGCTTGTGTACCTTTCCTGAGGAGAAAATATATGAGCTAATGATGATAAAAAATCCATATCGAACAATGAGTTTTATATCGTACATAAATTCTAGACTGGTCTTTTGGAAGGAAGGCATTTCTCTCCATTGGCTTGAAACCAGTTTCTATTTCAAATCCGTTTAATAAAGAACTTAACCATCCTAGCGTTTGAAATTAAACCACAAGCATTTCATTGCGTTCACAGGTGTCTCAAGTTCAATGAATAATGACAACATCCGACCACGGTGGACTGCAGACATGGTTCCCAGCAATAAATAGCATTTGGCTTTGATTAGTTTTAAATCTTTGTGTTGATTACATGATTCAATATTTTATTATTTAATGCAGTTAACTGGGTATAAAATACCTTTTAAAACTCTTGAAGTCTCTAGTCGACTTTTAATTAGGCAACTGCACACCTCCTAATAAACAATACATGTCTACATTTGTCCAATATAAAATATACATAAAAACGGGTTTTATGCCTTCTGAAACATTCCGAAAATTTTCTACTATAACGCTTTTTTAAAATGCAGTCAATGAACTTCTGTTCACGTCAATACATTGTAAATTTTGATGGCTACAGATTTTGCGATACGAATTTGTTGAATAATATGGAATTTATTCACGAGAAACATTTCTGAATGATATATTAATGGGTTTTTTTCGTAAGTTTTGAAATAGCCAGGGATGACTTTGAATATTATTCGTACTCTATCGCGGATATGCTAGATACAGCAATGCGCAACTGAATTGAAATTCTATACGGCAAGTGTTTTAAAGGTGATGACGAATATTTAGTTAAATGTCGAAAATATCAGAGTTTAAAGAACAAATACCACAAACGGTAATAACCAGTCGCGTAGGCCTCTCCTTACAGCTATAAGGGTAATCAATATCATCTTCTAAATTTCAGGGTCTATAACACTCAAGCTACTTTCAAAATAATTCTAAACGTGAAATTATTATTTTTTTCTCTTTCCATTTGGATAAGAAAACGTAAAAGCGAAATATCTTTGTTCATTGGAAATTTTTTGATGGACAATGGTAACTGAAGAAAAAATTCTTTTAGGAAATCAATATTCATTTTATATGAAGAAAAATCAGTTCCACTTTTTGTTCAAATTTACTTTTGATGATTACGAAAGGTTTGAATGGGAGCAGGAAAGAAGTTTGAGATAGACAAACAGCTAAAATTTATTTTCCATTATTTCATTTGTATATTTTTCTGTCAGACGTTTTTAATCAATCACAATGTTGAATGTAGAGCAGAAAGGCAGACAAAATATTAGTGAGTGTTTGACCGAATTGCAAGAGAAACATCATTGTTTGAATATATTTTATATCCTTGTCAATTTTTGTTGATTTTTGTAAGTTCGACCGATTGCTGTCAGCGCTGAGCTCGTTTCAATTTAGATAGATGCCGGCTTGTTCGTTTGCATCCAAGTGAGTTGACCAGACAATTGAACCTTACCAATCAAATTAGTTGCAACACTTGACACACATTTTCCAACAATCTGATCTTTATTCAATTGTCTGTGCACAGATGTGAATGGAACAAACGATTTTCTATTTGCATTTATATTACACGATTAAACATTGAGGCTTTTAGAATTTCTGCTGTTATAAAACATGGCTCAGTAAGTTTTCGAATATCATGGCGATGGGGCTTACGAAAATCCACACACCATTTAACGATTTTCAATCTTTATTCCTCGATGCTGTACAGAATATCTACCACTAGATATGCTCTATTATTAACCCTATAAGTTTTGTTTGAATTGCAACAGTTCCGATTATTAATGTTTGCACTGATAATGACATGATAATATCTACAATTCGTTGAGCTAATAACAGTAACGACAACAAACATAATGTGATTATTGTTTGAATGAGAATACTAAGAACTATAATCGGCTTGGATTATTTCTGCTATTTTTGTTTATGACTAATTACTGTCATTATTATAATTTCCATTGACAATTATAATGAGAACATCACATTGATAATGTTTTATAGTGATATTATTATTATTATTATTATTATTATTATTATTATTATTATTATTATTATTATTATTATTATTATTATTATTATTATTCACACAGCTTGCCCATTGGTTTTTCAGTCTGTAAGTTGACTGTCAAGCCGAAGCAAGAGGCCTCAGACAGAGAGTACTTTTCTTAGAATGTGAGCTGTTCGGAGGGGAAGGGCAGATCTTTGTGGAGAACTTGCATGTCCGTCTTGATGTTCAACTGTTCGATATGGTGTGATAACTTTTTCAGAATCAAGTCCAGCGCTCCGATTACTACTGGTACGACTTTCACTTTCGCTGCTGGGTATCCCTACATCCATGAAATTCTCTCTTTCGAATTGGCATATTTTTTTTCTATATTCTCTGCTTCTTCGTATGCAATATTTTTGCCAGCTGGTATCGTAGACAAAAAGATAGCACATTATTATTATTATTATTATTATTATTATTATTATTATTATTATTATTATTATGATGATGATGATGATGATGATGATGATGAACTCATTACACCATTGTGTTCGACATAACTGTTCGTATTATTATCACAGCAATAAGCATGTGTTTTGTATCATTTACCTTTGCTCGAATTCTTGTTAACACTCGTTTTGCCTCCAGGGATTTTTGGTTGTACTCGACGTCTCGGCAATTGTTGTTGTTGCAACACTCATTGAGTTTTCACTCCAGTAACAATTGATAGTTTATACTGGAGATTGGATGACAGCAAAAGTCTTCTCAATACCCCAGCACTCTCCCCAGTATTCTTGCCATTTTCAGTTATGCCGCCTTCTGCATAATCTATGTTCTCCAGCTTTTCGCTTGGCCAGAACTCGTAAAGTTTTTGCATTGGAGACACACTTCTTGGAATATTTGTTTTTCGGCATATTATTCAAGTTTTGTTTGCCAAGCCAGGTATATATTGTTATTCCAACAGTTCGGCTGACTCTAGAAAAATATCTTTTGGAAGATATGCAAGATTATTCTTGATTTTGCGACACACTTGGATATCATCGGCGATGCACTGAATTGCCGAGACACTGTTTGGAAAGCGCTGAGTTAGGCCTTTCGAGAACAACCAAATCCATTGACATGTCTTTTTTTCTTCTTGTTTACAATCAATCTTCTTCTTCTTCTTCTTCTTCTTCTTCTTCTTATTATTATTATTATTATTATTATTATTATTATTATTATTATTATCATCATCATCATTATTATTACTGCTTTCTCTCACTTGAAGATAGCGAACAATTCTCATTAATTTCTGAATCAAAAGCTGAACTATATATCCTCGCAACCTTGTCGTGGGGTATTAATTAACAAGCTAATATCCCAGATCACTGTAATAAGTTCGATCTTTACTGGGGCCCCTATACTTGTGGCCTCGTACCAGACCAAGCTAAGCCCAGTAAATACCTATCAATCACCGCAACCTTCACTGAACTGACGACCAACTCTCTCACATTCACGCACCAAATGTCGGTTTTTACTTCAAATTATGATTTAAGGAAAATTTAAAAAAAAACGTAATGATAGTAATTGTTACGACTTCAACATACCACTGGGGCGCATGATGTAGAGCGATGGTTAGTCTCGCGATAGAACGTTTGATAGTCAAGTGAGTTCAATCCTCGCAAGTGGTTCCGTTCCTGTGGTCCTATTGTGAACAAAGCCAAGACCAACTAAACACGTTGTCATTAATAATGGCTACAAATATGATAGTGTGATTTTTCATGTCCAGTCTACTGAAAAGTTTCTGATAACTGCTGTTTGGGATTTGGTCTGGCGCAATACATAATATAATATACAACGTGTATGCCCATATTTTTGAAACATTTGTCATTGGAGATAATTATTTTTTATTTATTCATTTATCTATTTATTCATTTGCAAATGCGTGAAAATCTGGGTTCACACTGGTTGAACATAAATAAGAACAACAAAGAGCAAAATTATGTTTCTGATATTTTCTTAGCACGATTCAACTACAAAATTATTCGAACTAGAATAAATACCTGTCCTAACGGGGCGAATTAAATTGCTGCCCCGAAAAGGAATTCTTAGAATAGTAAGACAGACGGAAATCAGATAGCAATTTACTCCGTCTGTTAGGTAGGTATTTAGTCTAATGAATCGAAGTGTTTTTGTTTTTGTTTTTGTTTTTTTGTTGTTTTTTTTTCCTAATTTGTACGTCGTTTTTAACATTGAGGGGTCGAGGTTGTGAAACTTTACAAATATATAATTTGGTTATTTCTAGAACTATTATCAAAGAGTAAATAAATCATACTTTCTGGTGATAAGATATGTGAAAATTATTTACTTTCTTCGAAGATGAATTACGAACGGTCTCTGATTAGGATAATCCTTTTTTTACCGCTCGTCTAAAGAATCTGTGGATTTGATTTGTGAAAAATGCTTTCTTTTTTTTCTAACTTCTGCACATGCGCATTTCTAAAAATATGACCGTCACAGTGATTATATTTTTTCAAATGATGTTATTAAAAAAATAAACAAAACAGTTGACACGCACAGAAAAACCTATTTGGGGGCGATTTCTCTAAAACTGATTTGCTGAAAATCTTTTCTTTGTTCACAACTGTACGTACAGGAATTTCCATGGTGTTACATTTTGTGGTTTTTGTAATATATATATATATATATATATATATATATATATATATATATATATATATATATATATATATATATATATATATATATAAAAATAGAATATTTACGATATTGGATCAAACGACAGTTCAGAAATGTGTCAAGTTCCTCTCTTGATTAATCACTGTTCTCCCTATCATTCCTCTCTATAAATGATTCCAAGTCTCTTCCCCCTCTTTGAATCGGGTTGATTTACGCAGTGGGTGAGACAAAAGTCGAACACAAAAATATGCCTATTTTGAGATGAATTTCTATTGTAAATCGACACCCACTCCGAAATCTAACTTGCTAAAAACCTGCCTAGGTCTCCCAGGAGTAAGCACAAACATTTTCATTGAGTTATGTCGTGTAGTTTTTGCGATAGCCAGTCACATACGGACATTCAGACATCTGGTGAATTATATTCAAGATGCTGTCGCCATGAGTAAAGTAGTAATATCAATAATTTTATACAAAAAATAATGATTATCTAAAACATTCAACAAGGAAGGTTACAGTTTGTTTTCAATAACTGAGACCAATTTTTGTACTCGAGTAGCACCAACAGTCAAGTCTATGGACAAAAACAGCTCTCATCGGCCAAACTCTATTTTACAAGAATATTATCTTTACGTTCCTGTCAAATGGGCGTTGGTCAATGATTTTGACATGAATTCCTCAAGCGTTATGACCAACTTCATGAAAAATAGGTTTGATTACAGCTATTACAAGAATGGCCATTGTTCAATAGAAACGCTAAGACCTAGAAAACAGAGGTTTTCTCTCAATAGCAGTCTGAGAAGGGACAGTTATCCCATGCTTACAAATGATACTGTTATAAAAACGTCTTTTGTTCTCCAAACAATCTGTTTACTTAATTGTCACACTATTGTAAAAAATAATCTCTCTTATTTCCCAAATTACAGTAGATATTGTAGTCGTAATTTCAATTGCCGGATGATTTTGAAATGAGGAAGAACACAATTCTATAAACATTTGATGTATACGTCAAACCACGATGTTCATTAATACTTATTTTTAATCCATTCATTGAACAAATGTAGCCATTAAACATGGCGAAGGGTTCTATTCTTTTTTCATACATTCGTATGTTTGTTGATGAGTTTGTTTGCGTTTTCCGGTGCTCCTGGCCATACTGTTTTGTATACAGACTTGAAAATTGGTATCAATACTCCACTCGACGCCTTCTAAAGAAATTTATATTCTATTTTTGCCTTTTGATTTTTTGACATTTTGGGTACCTTATTTTGATGGGTTTATTAGTAAAATCCTGATTTTCCAGACGTTTTGTTTTTTCACTCTATTTTAGACGTTTCCCACTGGAAAGCGCCAAAGATGTCATAAACAGAATTTATTCTGACCATATTTATTCTTCGTTGGAATGTTTTCGTATGACTTCAAATTTTGACGCTACGGTTGTTCAATTATCGACTATGATGGCGAGCCTGATAATTTATGACTATTCTGTTTCCGTAGGGAGAGAGAAAGAGAGAGACGGAGAAAGAAAGAGAAATAAACTAGACACTGAGAAATATTAGTCGAGAAAAATTGAATATTTTTGAGTGAATTTGAACGAAGAAAGTCAATAAATTCAATTTTGACTAATTCTAAGCCCCAGAAGTATTTCGATTAGGAATTTATTAAAATCATGATAACATTTTAACAACAAAGCGGACAACATTATTGATCTTTTTTTTCAAATGAAATATTTTTTAATCTATAGAATATGAATTAATCGATAAATATTTTTTCTAGTGTCCAAATTTTAAATTCAAAACCAAAAATATTTGTTTTACTATTTCATAATCCAAAACCAAACTTTATAGATTTTGAAAACAAAAGAATCTTCGAAAAAGAAGAGTGGGACATAAACTCTCTTGAAAATAGAATTATCTTTGATTTTATTCCATTCTATTTTGCGTGTTAGTTTGAATATTTAGTTTGAGAAGCGATAACTGGTTGATGATTAGCGCCTAATCTTTGGAGGCTGGAAATCTGAACAAATATTGACACTGGTTGACATTCTTCCGTGACATTTCAAGGGGTTTTATAAATCAAGGCTTAAACTTAAATGCATCCATCTTTATAAAAAAACAAATGAAGAGAGGCTGGAGATGGTATTGCTTGGTGCCTAGAACATATTTAATTTTCTCTCTCGCTTTCCCTTATTTCCCCTCTCGCCCTTTATATCTGCCTCTGTCTGTCTGTCTGCCCCCCCTGTCTGTCTGTCTGTCTATCTGTCTCTGTCTCTGTCTCTGTCTCTGTCTCTCTCTGTCTCTGTCTCTGTCTCTGTCTCTGTCTCTCTCTCTCTCTCTCTCTCTCTCTCTCTCTCTCTCTCTCTCCCTCTCTCTCTCTGTCCCTGCCACACTCATTGTCACAATCTTTAATGTTTATGATAAAAAAAACAACAAAAAAACGTGTCAACTCTTCAATTGCGATGCAGATTTCAAAATCAAAAAGTCAGATCAATCTGAGAATGATCCGACAATTTTAGGGCTATTTTTTCAAGGACGCTGATGAATCTATTACGGGGAATATATTATGCCAATAGAAAGACAAAAATCATGAACTTGAAATCTATTTCATGTCGGGCAAAGCCGGATCACCGTCTCGGCTGCTGATTATTGAATTTTTCATGTAAAGTGGATGGTGAGAATGAGAAAAGAAAAAAAAAAAAAGAAAAGAAAGGAAAGAAAGGAGTAAGTGTGAATAGTTATTCACAAATGTTTCGGGTTATTCCTGCTCGAAATTCATTTCTTTTCACTACTGTTTGCTCATCTTATTTCTTGTGGTGGGAAAAATACACGAGAAAGAGAGAGGAAAGGGGGAGACGAATCGAACAGCCACTTCGACTGAGACGTAAATTTAAAAGAAATGAAGACGAAGTGCCTGAGAATGAATGGAGAAAAAAACAGAACATTAATCCCGGAATTCGTGTTTTATTTGCCGATAAATCTGACCTCCATGGCGTGTAGGAAGAGATAAAAATGAAGATTATATCAATTTTGTTTCGAAATTCGATGCTGGGAGAAACATTGATCTTATCAGAAGTATAATGTCGCCCAAATAAAAAAGTATTATGTCACCCAACTGAATGAATAAATAAAATGCAATTAACGAACCCTAATTACTATAAAAAAATGTATATTTTGAAACCGGTAGAGCCAATTTTTGTCATTGTCTTGAAATTAGGAGTTTCCCCTCTTCCAGATTAATTTTTGATGAGGAGTCTCACCCACTCAGTGAAAAGTTAATTTTTTTTTTCCATTCTTATTGTTGATATTGCATTTTATTCGACTTCGCTGATTTTACGTAGGATCAATTACTCGGGAGGAGAGAGATTTGCTTCAATTTGAAATCAGTCTTCTCTCGCTCTAATGATGTCACACTTCTCCAAACCAACGAAAGAAACCTTTTGCCCAGCGGTTCTTGACCTTTCTACCAACATCCCCCACACACACACACTTTGGTAGCTGGACCTTGCTTCCACGCACCTCTTCCCACCATCTTCAAAGACATAAGTACGGCAAATATGTGAAAAAAGGATAATCCTCATTCACGCATGTAATATTGAGCAATTAACAGACGTCTTCTATCACGCATCTAACTAGAAATAGAATTTTATGTTATTTAAACTTGATGAATTGTATTTTAACTGAATTTTAATGTCAGATTAAGTTTGATATTCAAGAAATATTGAACAAAAAGAAGAAAATTCTGCACAACATAATGTTCTTGATATTTTATAAGTTTATAAGCATTTGGAAAATGTCTTGATTATAGCCGTCATTTCTCGACAGCAAGGGTAAGCTAGTGTATCATGTTCATCGTGATATTAAGCAAACACTTACAGAGAAAATTCCTGAAATAATTAAAGTAATTCTTACCCTTTTCCGGTTGACTCGCGTCCTCTCTTGAAGTTACTCACGCCCCTTAGGAGGCATGCCCCCCTTGGTTAAAAACCACTGCTTTAGCCGGTCAGCTTTCAGTCTACTACTCTATCATGAAATGTACCATTTTTTTTCCGTCTTGGCAAGTAGACATTGATAAATAGTTCTTATCTAAAATATAGTATAAAAAAAAGTCACCTTTGTCGTATTCATGATTTACCTTTTTCTAATTATTTTAGCCGATGGGGAAAAAAAAGTCTATTATTTGATTATTAATGAATGAATTATTTAACGATGTATTATTCATAATTTATTTGTTATTCTAATCATTTTGTCCCCCTGGGGATGCTTGTGCAGGAATACGTATACATCTTCTACGCACATGCATACAAAGAGAGGAAGACGGTGAAAAAGGAGAAGAAAAAGAAGGAGGAGGAGAAGAAGAAGAAGAAGAAGAAGAAGAAGAAGAAGAGGAAGAAGAAGGAGACAGAGACAGACATGAGGTTTATCAGAGACAATCTAAAGAAGGAAATTTGATGGAATTCTGAATAGAAGTCTGCTCACTCAACATTCAAATGTTATTTAACTTCCCTGAAAAGTAACTATTCTAACTAGTACAGAGGTATTTTAATGATTCATTTAAATAGATAAAAAATGGTTAGTGAAGAGTGGGACGACTCTGGTGATATACGTGGACCAACATTGTCATCAGTAACCTTTTGACGTCCACATCTCTCTATCGCGGACACCGCGGCGCCAATATATCCTAAAACATCACGCCATCTTATTTACTGCCGGCCATTATTTCGCGTATGACTTCCGGGGATCCATGTTGTGAGTGCTGATGTCCTGCGATTGGCTTGACATTTTTGCATCATGGCCTGCCCATTGCCAGTTGAGTTATTTTAATAGATTCTTTAATATCTATGACTCCTGTTCAGCCCCCTCCCTTCCAACATACTGTGCAATCATGTGATCCCTCCATGACGTCAAGGATGATTCTTGCCTCTGCCTCACTCTAATTAGACTTTTAAAGAGATTTGTAAACCAACATCACTAATATCATGCATTCTCACGCGTGTGCCTGTACAACCAACTTATACACAATAGATCAGAATATATACAAAGACATTACATACATGTGCATATACCGTGTATATCCGTGAATAAGGCGACCTTCAGATAAAACGAGACCCTATTTTAGTCGGAATTTCATGATTCGTTCATATCATGGCAAAAAACGACAACCAAACTATCTGTCGTAAAGTTTAGACCAGTAAGCACAAAAGAATACTGATACGTTGATATACCAATACAATCGATCGAATACTTTGAATGTATTACAATAGGGTAATACCAAGATATTTTACCTGCAGATTATTTGAATTATTATGTATAACATACAAAAGTGAACAAAATGTATTTTTCACTGAATTTCCAGTAAAAAGTAAGCGATATTCTTCCGAATTCTAATTAATCATCAAATTTACGAATTTCCATCGAATCGAATTCTATTTGGTCAATCCTATTTTTGAAAGATTTTTAAAAAATCGATTTCGATTTTTGTGATAACGTTCTCATCAATCATGGTTTTTTTTCCAGTTAGAAGTGTAAAAATGACCTTTATACGATCCGGAACCGACCGTGAGTCCGCATAAGTATTTTTTACGACTAGAATTATGCTGTTTTCTTGCAACTATAACCTAAATGAAAACTTCATAGTGAATATTTAATTACTGCAAACTGGTTTAAAACGTACGAGTAGATAGTTAGTCATGGATTTTCAAAGTTATCTACACTACAACTGATTTTCTTAAGGCCTGAGCAACTTCAGTTGACTGACCATTGCGAAAGATTGTACATGACGTTGAGGTCAATGGTTTTATATTTGCAATCTGGTTGCAAATGAAGCGGGGGATTGAAGACCAACAATGACCAAGGGAAAAGTAGCGTTTAATGTAGCCAACGCTGACGCATTTTTCCCCTTCGGCGCCCGGCCACCCTCTCCGACAGACTGCCCCAAATTACTGGTAATATTAATGCTGCACCCGTATACTTGATTGTCAGATGTTTGATGTACCCGTAACTGAAAAAAGAAATTGTATTGGGGTGGAGTCTGGACGGGTATTTTGAGTAAAATTTCAAGGTCATAATGAGAGGGGAGATGTGTAATTTATTTGCCTGGAGAGGAGATGAGAGTTTCCAGGAAGGAATGGAAATAAAACAGAACAGGGTTAGTATACAATAATAGTGAAGGTTTTTCATATTCTGTTGTTGCTATCTTTTATTTATTTAAATGCCTTTTAAGATTTTTTCCGTTCGAAAAATTTTATTAAGAGATGATAAAATTAAGATAAATATATTTTCATGTTAAATTTTCTACACCTTTTTTTATAATGCTTTTTATCAAATAAAATCTGGGCCATAAAACTAAGAAAATATTGTTCCCAGAATAACTTGAAAATTACTTTCAATTGAAAACAAAAAAAAAATAATTGCGATTAAAAAGTTTTGGAGTCAAAAGTAAAAATAAAACTAACCAACACAAATGAAAAATAATTACTGAAACAACATCCAAATTGTTAATATTTTTGTGAGAAAATGCTTAAATATCTCAAGTTTGAATTCTTCATGGAAATCACAAAAATAGCTCAGTATTATTAAGATAATCTATTTATGTATTTATTGAATATAATGGCTCCCTGGCCATTTCAACTAACATGATTTTTTTTCGTTATTTTACTTTGAAGATAGAATTCACTTAACTCATCAACTCTTGGAAATTTCATTTGAAAGTCCCCAGAATTGTCCTTTTAATTTATTGGTCATACAATCAAAGCAAAATTTATCAAACCCGTTTTAAAACTATTGACACTATTTTTGTTTCAAACATATTCTGGTAACTGATTCCAGCAATTTATAACTCTTTCACTGAAAAAATTCAGGTTTGACTATTTTTCTGGTCTACAAATTAAATTGTTTATTTGATCTGAGTGGCTAAAAAATCATTTGCCATAGTTGTTAAATCCATCTGTAATTTTTAAAAGGCTCCTTCGAGTCTCTTTTCATTTTACACCCCAACAATGTGGTCATTGGCCAACATAATCCAGACTTAATTTTGAGTTGTAATTCCACTATTTTTGTTATTATCTACATATATAGATGTAAAATCACCCTTATTAAAAACTGCCAACCAAAACTAACATAAAAACAGTCAACATAGATTTCTTGAGTTTTTAAGCTGGTCTAGATGGCCTGTCAGCCATGTATACATGTAACATGCTTACAGGCCACACCAATGGAGTTAGAAGGCTGGAAAATTGGATATTTACTCCTTAAAATATCTAGAAAAGTTAGGGTTTATTTGAATCTAAGTGTAATTGGTTTGAGCCAAAATGTTGTGATAAGAAGCAAATAATAAAATCAAGATGTAAGTAAAAAGTAGTCATGAAAAATTTAATAATGATTTATGATACTTCATCTGATGGGGATTATTCTCTGATCAGCTCTATTTACTCACTACTAGGGTGTAATTGGTCTGAGCAAAAAGTTGCAATGAAAAGCCCCCAACAAAATTAAGATGAGGGTAAAAAGTAGTCAAAATAAGTTCTTAGAAATTGAGAATTTACTCAGCACTATTTTAGAGAACATTTATTTCAACTATACATGCCAGAAAATCTGTGGGGTTAATTTTATAAGTTACTTACTTTTGTCTTCATTGAAAAAAAGTTTTCACACAGTTTATTCTTTATTCTTTTAATGTCTTGAAAATGATTTCAAGTATTAATTTCTCAATTTAATCACTCACTTTTACTTGTTTGTGATTTTTGCAAGATTCTTTTTTAACAGGCATTCATGTGCCTACATTTGAACAGAGTTTTTTCTTTCTCCATGTTTTGTATTAATGCCTCATGAACGTCTTGAAAGAAACAGGTCCTACGTCCCAAACTTAAAGAATTTTCGGATATTGTAAGGAGATAGATAATTTAGTCTGTAATATAATCCCAACAGAGAATTTTTTTATTCATTCTGCAACAACATTTGAATCAATGAGGAAAATCAGGTATTATCAAACTGACATGTTTGAAACTTCTCTTGATTTAATCTATGCACATAGATTCCAAATAATTAATCTTTCCACAACAAAGCACAGGACAAGAAATCTAGAAGCAAGGAATTCTTCTAAATCATTTTTTTTTCTTCGAAGATCCTATGCCACGAGAGCATTTATTTAGACAGTTTGTGGTAAAATAAATTTTATGTCATTCATAGAAAAACATTTTGTGCTCCAATTAAAATATGTTTAACATTTTTTTAATGTGTTCAGCTATTTATTCAACAATGATTGATTTTGCAAGTATGTGAAAGAACTGGCTGCTGTGATTATGAAAACTGAAAGGATTACTTTATTTGAATACCAAACCAATTCTTTAAACAGACAAAATGTTGTATAATATGAAGCAATAATTTATGGATATATAGATAATAGAGGAGAAATCTCAAACACTGATTATTGTACTGAAAGTCAAAACATATATATATATATATATATATATATATATATATACAATTTACTATCTTTATATATTTTTGAATAGAAAATGCTTCAATAATATTGTACAGTGTATATTGATTTTGTTATTTAATTTTTATATCATAATACTTTGGTAACTAATCCTTTAGTATTGTTTCTATCCTCACCCTTATATGAGGCAACTTGATAGTGTCTAACCCTAACTTGCAAAAAAACAAAGAATTGCCCTTCCAGCAGAAAAGCCCTACTACCTATCTCGACTAAGTCATTTTTTTGCTAAGAAAATTGATACATATCCCATGAGAGCATCAAATTCCACAAAAGAGTTCTCTGAGAGCAAAAAAGCAAAGTTGCTTCTTGTATCACGTGACACATAAGGCAATGATTTTGTGTCCATTTCTCGAGTGAGCCATGTAGACCCAATCATTGTTTGTTGCACTTGTAGGTTTTTAAGGGATCAAGATGCTAGTCTGACAACAGATGAACTGTCTTACAGGGTCCATGGGCTCCCGCTACTTATACATGCTTTTCCCAAAATGCTAAGTGAAAACTAACTGTTCCATCTAGAGTTTGAACTCGGTTCTCCAGTTCTGTACTACATGCTGATAACTGTTGGGTCACCCACACCTTACCCAATTGAAATAACGTTTGCCTAGATTTGTTCTGCTATTACTGATTATGTAAAGAACCTAAAACTGTTGATTGATTTTCTATTGTGGTAGGTTTTGGTTAAATAACACTTCTTTTTGAGAGAAAAAATTCGTAATTTCTACTTGGCAACATTACCAAGGAAAGAAGTGATGGGCATCTCTGTAGCCATTCAAACTAAGTGAATATTCAATATGAAATGAGTTGATACAGTTTACTTGAAGGAAGTACTTACCACCTCTCTTTCTTATGATATTTATTACAAGCATATAGATATGTATATATGAATATATACAAAGCATTATTTGAATTCCTATAAACATTATAGAATCTGGTGATCATGAAAATTTTTCAAAAAAATCAATAACCCCAGTCAATACTGCAAAAATACTCCTTTCTTTTGTCAGTTGCTTTTTGGCAACTGACAACAATTATATGCATTAATACATACATACATACACAAATGGAAATTCATGCCTACATACATGGGTACATCAATAAATCCATAGCCCAATGATTAAAAAGCTTTTCTTTTTCAGCATTGTCTCCTTCCTGGTCAATGCCCTTAACTCAATGTTTCTCCGTTAATCACATAAATCGGACATTATACAATGAAAATTTCAGATCAAAATACAGCTAATAGATGTGTCTGGCAACAGATCTGTTGATTCAGTCTTGCACACACACACACACACACACACACACACACATGTACTTACACATAATTATAAAAAAGAATATAAAGGATATTTCTATTTATATGGATTTCTATAATGAATTCATGCTGAACACATATATATATATATATATATATATATATATATATATATATATATAATGTGTGTGTATGTGTGTGTGTGTGTATATATATATATATATATATATATATATATATATGTATATACTATATATAGAGAGAGAGAAAGAGAGATAAAGACATACATAGCTATTAAACTATTCATGTCTTTATTTTCTTTTATATACATATATTAAATTGGAGTTCCACCAATAAAGAATGTCCTTTCTTTTTCTCCCGCTTCTGACCATCAGTCACTTGTGTAATTTACTGTTAAATGTAGCATTAAGACAGAGTGTGAAATTACCCCAGGCAGTTAATTACAAGAACCCTAGGGCAGATGACTAGACGAAGGAGTTGTCTGACACAGATCAAGACATTGCTTGACAAGATCTTTGGTGACACTCCAGTGCCTACAATTTCTTCTCACTGACATTTTACACATGTGAATGCGCACACGTGTGTGTATGTAGTGTATGTGTGTATGCGTGTGTGCATGTATGTGCATGTGTATGTGTGTGGGTTGGTTGTGGAATGAACTGCATAAAATTGATTTTCCATAATTCTTCCTTACCCATATCAACCTACAGGAGTGATTTTCCAGATGAGAGTGTATTTATGAATTTGATACCTTATTTGAGAACTCCTTGACTGACCTTACATTAGTTGAATGTCAGGAGAAATAGCAAGTAGTTTTTTAATTTAAGACTGTTTCCTTTTTATTGAAATGAACTAAAAAAATCAATTCAGCCAATCGTCCTCTTCTCTCTCTCTCTCTTCCCTTCGTCCCCCTCCTCATCATCATAATTAATCACCATAGTTGCTGTTATTGACGATGGAGTTTGCACTTGCTTCCAGTTTGTAAAATGTTTTTACAACGTTGATTTGCATCTAATTACAAGCATTCTCATGTAGCTCTGAATGAAAACTGTGATTTGAAAGAGAAAAAAAAAAGTTCCAATTCATATCCGAGATAATTATGTGGCGGTTTCTTTTTTTCAATGTAGTACAGCTTTTAAATACTGTAATTTGTTGATGCTATAAACCTCAAGTTAGAAGAAGCAGTGATTTATTACAGAATTGATTGAGAATAATCAGTGTATAATAAATAAGAAGGATGTAACCGAACTGTTAGAAGTGAATTGATATCAATGACTTGACAATTCCCATGAGTCTGTAGGTTGGATTCATCTCCAATGAAGCAATGGATATTTTTCCAAATCATTGATGTAACTACTACCAATACAATTTTTTTTACATACTGAAAAGGAATTGGCATTTATTAAGCTGGGTCGAGCTTGATTCAAGGCTGCAAGCATTGGGCCCCCCCTATGAAGCTGTCTATTCACTCTACTGATATTTCTTTAAAAGAGAAAAAGAACAGAGTCTGTTCAAAAGGTGTAACATTTTAAGTACAATTTTTGACAGAATTTGACTACATTTATCAACATCTGTTTCCAAGTTAATCCCCTTCAAAAAAATTGGTCATTGCATCAATAATAGAAACAAAAAATATCAAAGAAAATGTAACATAATCAATTGTAAAATGAAAAGGTTATAAATATATATATATAAGTATAAACACTGTACAGTATGTTATCTTTCTTTCTTGTATTTCCTATTTTTGTTATCTTGAGAGATGATTTTTAAAAGCAAAAAAGGAAAAAAAACACCTTTTTTGTCCACTCTCCATATTGTATCTCTCTCTCTCTCTCTCTCTCTCTCTCTCTCTCTCTCTCTCTCTCTGGGTCATTTAATTCCTTACAAATGCCATGAACCAATTCAATTCTGGTCTTAACATGAAATTCTTCCTGTTCAAAGTAATGTCAACTTGAGTTACAGTTGAAAAAATATACTAATTCTACTGATCAACTGTTATTAGAAGAATAAAGAGACTTAACAAATATAGTACATATTATGACAAAAGCATTGAAGTAAAAGATGGAGTAACAGTTATTGACATAGAAAACCAGCGAAATGAGTTCGAATTCCAGCTGAGTCAGTTCATATTCACTTAATCCCATGTACAAGTGATTGAGTATTGTGGGTTAATCTAATTTTGAAATTAAAAGGCATGAATCCACATTCCTATGCTCTCTCCCACCGCTAGATATCTTGCGAAAAATGTCTTGTCTCTGGCATTCTACGATGGTTAATGGAGAGTAGGTAAGTGAGCACTTACGCAAACCATTTGATTACACCACAGGCAGAAATACCGGTAAAATGTTGTTACACCCATTATCAACCTTGGCAGAGGTCAGCAAGCATACATACATATACATAATCATCACATTACCACATATATGTTATTACACACAAATAATCACATTATATGACCATATATATGTTATTGCGCACACACACACACACACTCATATATATATATATATGTGTGTGTGTGTGTGTGTGTGTGTATATCAGGAGATGGATATATATATGATCTGACAGAATGATTATAAATTATGTTATATTATATAGAAACTCCTCTTTGAAATGATCCCCGTGACATAATTTATAATCATGGTTAATGTATCACTCGAACTAGACAACATATATAGGATAAACGATCAACAATTGGATCTTTATTTGTTTATTCTATTAATGTCTAGTTTGAGTGATACATTAACCGTGTAATGACTGGAGATTATTTCAAATAAGAGTTTCTATATAATATAATGCAATTTATAATCACACACACATATATATATATATATATATATATATATATATATATATATATATATATATATATATATATATATATCAAATCTTATAAATGTTATTAATTCAAGTGTTCATTTTTTTCAATGTGCAATTGTATCCAGACTTATTTAGGCAAATTACATAGATTAATGTATTCATATGAGCATTTGAAACTCTTGAAACTGAGCTCAGAAATTACTGTATATTAAGATAAATGAACTTATTATTAATCTTTATATGAATATGCTTTCACTTTGTGGTTTAATGAATTTGAAATTTGGTACTATAGGGTAATACTCGGTAAAAAAAACCCATACAAACAATTTCTGATAGCTTTGTTTAGATGACTGATTTCAATAAAGAATTCATCTTCACCTTTTCTTTCCAATGTGAAGAAGAGATGATAATAACATTCAGAAAATGATAACACTAATTTTGAACTTAGTTTAACCCACAATGATTGATCAGTTGTATGATATTATCATGGAAGCTAATAGATAATATTGGACAACCGTAGCCACCAAAGATGGCGATGGGGGGTCTATCCTTTTTTTTACATGTGCGTGTATTAATGTGTTTGTGTGTTCCAGCACTCCTCGCCATACCAGTTTGGTTACAGACTTGAAATCTGGCATCAGTACTCCACTGGACCCCTTCTAAAAATGTTCTGCTTTTCGCGGGGTCGGGGAAGTTTGTTTTTTTAACATTTTTGTGTGCCTTATTCTGGCAGGCTTATTAATAAGAACTAGATTCTCCAGAATTTAGACGTTTTTTTTTAATCTCTATCAAATGTTTTCCAGTGGAAAACACCAGTTGATGTCATTAATAGAATTCATTCTGATTATATTTATTGTTCGATTGAGTTATCTTTTACGTGACTTGAAATATTGATGTTATTATAGTTATCATATATTTCGAGAAACATCCCCCGAAGTTATCGTTATCAAGTTTGATATTTACTTATTTCTTCAGAAATGCGAAGACTTTAATGCAAGCATTGATTACAGCGTGTCATTAATAATACAATATTCATATAGTCGATTAAATGTTACTTAACTGTAAGCCTTTCATAATAATAATAATTAATATTGTTACGAGCCTAGCTTAAAACACAGCTGCTACAGTTTAAGTCTTCAACGGGTTATTTTCTCAGCCAATAGCATTCAATTATAAGGTAACGGTAGACAATTATGGCGTCATGTGTTATGTGGACAGAATCGAGTCTGTTTGGTCGTCTGTTTGGTCTGAAATCAATAGGGAAAGATTGCTCTTCTTTATGTAAATGCTCACCACCGGCACTAATCCTAGCTTCTCTCATCTTCTGGTCGTGGTTGCTTTTAACGACTCGAAGATATTACCATTTGGTTAATGGTCATATTTTTTATATTTGCTTTTTGAAAGCAATGAGCCTATAATATTGGAAACAAATGATTGAATATTTTTTTAGCTTTTATTTCTCATTTATATATTGAGTCTTTCTTCTCTCTAGTTCAAAAGTTCGCCATTTTATTATAATGAAGTGTCTCCATGGGCAATAACCATGTTCAAGTGTATCCCAGCGTACACCTATAAAATCTATAAATATCAAAGAATATAAGTATTTACGAAGTCACTTCCATTCAGTGTTTATAGAACTGGACCCATTCAAGTTTAAAGTTATTTTCATCATACTTTTATAATAACCTGCACTTAGGAATGCTCAAACGAATAAAGAAATTAGCTATCCGGATTTGATTTATTTATGCGTTTCATATATAGTAATTTCTAAGCTTAGTTTCAAGAGTTTAAAATGCTCAAACAATTTTAAAAAATGTGGGGACAAGATTTGATTTATTAATGCGTTTCATACACAGTAATTTCTAAGCTTGGATTCAAGAGACTGAAATACTTATACGAATAAAGAAATGAGCAAATCAGATTTGTTATTTTAATACATTTAACTAACAAAGGTGTTAAAATTGATAATGCTTCAACTTATGTAAGGTCTAAATCCTCACCCGACTAAAAACACGAAGCAAATAATCGTGATTAAGAAAACAGGTCGAAAGCTAAAAAAATATATTGAAAGTGGAATACTTGAAAGTTCTCATCATCAAAAGATTGTATAAATCAATGAAAGTATGTTGTTTGTGCCACGCCGATTAGATGGGAAATAATGCTGATATCAAAGGAATCGGTAAAATTTCTGACATCAAGAATGTATGCCAACCAGCTGGATGGAAAAGAGAAAAAGTTGTGATAATCGCTTCTCTTTTATCTGGAAATTGATATTTAACTTGTCTTGCAAGCAGCGATGGGTAAAACGCGTCCGAATGCAATAGCTTTCCATTTATGTTTTTCACATTAAAGCTGTGGCCAAACAAAGCTGTGATGTCGAATCAGATTGAAAGCGACCCAAATCACGTTGTATATCTTGCCAACATACTTCGGATGTAATAAGTCCGTACACTTGATCTTGGCTATCATAAACAGGAAGGTATGAAAGTTAGTTTTTGATGCGCAGTCGGTAAAAACCGTTTCCAAAGGTTCAATTGAGACCGAAAAAATAATAAAATAAAAAACTCTTGAGAATTTAAAAAAAACTGCGCTAAGCAAGATATGATTGTGACAGGCGGACATCAAAACTTTGCAAGTTACTTTATCGTCTGATGCGTATGAAGACCTTTGGTCTGACTTCTCGTAACAATTTTCCGTGTCTCTCCGTATTTCTATCATCAAAAGTTCTGAATTGATACCAATGAAATTTTGTCGAAGGCTGGGCTATGGGGTAAGGAAGAGGTCATTAAATGTTCGATTGAGTTACTATACGGCGTTGGCTGAGGTATAGGCTCCCTCAGTGATTTCTAGTTATGATAACATATCAGTCTAATAATGAGTTCTACCCAAGTATGTGTACTCCAATATATGATCAGCTAATGACATGTTAATAACAAATTCTTAGTTTCTATGAGTTCCCTAATGAATGTATTTTTGATGTATTTATATTTTCATTATCTTCCTGTGTTATTTCTTCGAACATATATTTGTGTGTGATGACCTGAAGAATATGTGTGTCTTCTAAATTTGGTATTTTTCATTGCAAAGTGAGAAAAGTTCATAGATGTACCTATCAATATCTATTTATAATACAAGTGTATGCATGTTCAACATGTGCGCATCAATCTCGAATGCATTTGCATACATTTGTGCTTTAGTTTGTCTTATGTGTATATTGGTCTTATCTACTTAAATGATATACCAAGTGTATTTGAATATCGATTTTTGTCTGTTGTACCCCGAAACGTACGTAACCTATTTGATGATATAAAAGAGTTACACCCCTTGCATATTTTTCCTAATATCCACGTATATAAAGATAAGATAAGATAAGATGAGATAAAATGAAATATATAGCTTGAAAAATTTTTGGTACATATTTGTGCTTGTATTTCGCATTCTGTTTGAGAGTTCTGTTGTTTGCCTTCTACCAAATTTTTTGTTTTTAGCTTTTTGTAGGTTGTGTAATAGCCGTATTCATGAAGCTGTTCACTGTTTTAGCTTCTATTATTCGTGGGTCTTGATCCATTAATTTGTTGACAACTCTTTATGAGAAGAATCCCCTTGAATTTTTTTCTGCAATGTCCTTTATATATTTTTTCTTTTATTCAATCTAAAGATTCTTTCAGCGATGTTTTCGGTGTCTTCTATTATATCAAATGATAGTATCGTGTCTCTTTTTTTATCCTCCTTTCGTCTAATGCTGTTAGTTTCAATTTTCAAGCCTTTTTTTCGAAGGTGAGGCTTTTTAGTTCTGGAGCAAGTTTGATTGCCCTTCTCTGGATGTTTTCCAATTCTTTTATATCTTTTTTTTTTTTTGTACAACCAGGGGGCGGGACCTTCTTTCACTGCATATTCAGATTGGGGTCGTATGTATGTTGTGTATAGTATTGTAAATGTTTTATATCAAGAGAATCGAATTGGTTTTATTTTGCAGCTTCTTTCGTAATTTTTCTCATATATGGTTATGGATTTGGAGTTTTGATTTTATGATTATGCCGATGTCTTTTTCTTGCTCTATATTTTCTAGCTTTTTTATCATTCATGTAGTAGATTTTATCTTATATGCATAACTTTTCATTTTTCTGTATTGAGGTGTAGATGCCATGTTTCCGACCTCTCTTCTTATTCTTTTGTATCTAAATCTATTTTTGCTACATTGTATTCGTCTTTTACTCTGTTATAAATTGTTGTGTCATCTGCAAATGTACTACATTTGAATTGCAGTGTTTTTGGTAAATTGTTAATGTATAATATAAAGTGTATTGGTCCTAATACTGAACCTTGCAGCACACCCCTGTTTATTACTTTCTATTCTTTGTACCGTTGACCGCTACGCATCGTTTCTTTCCTGTTAAGACGTCTTCTGGCCATGTCAAGACATTTCCTTCGATGTTATATGATTTTAGTTTGTATAATAGTCTTCTGTTGGGTACTGAATCAAAGACTTTACTGAAGTCAAGATATATTATACCAATAGGGTTAACTTGGTCGTCTCATTTTTTCCATTCCTATTGTGTTGTCAGTTAGTTAGACATGATTTACCAGGCATGAAACCGTGTCGTGTATCTGAAATAATGTCTTGCTTCTCTATTTGTTCCATAATCCGTTTTTTATTAGTTTTTTCTAATATACTATTCGTGATGAAAGTGAAATTGGTCTGTAGTGAGAAGCTAATTCTGTCTCCTTCTTGTATACTTGTAGGACTACAGCGTTTTCTTCCAGGCCTGGGGTGATTTTCCCTCGGATGTTGATTTGTTGAAAGTTATTACGATTAGTTTAGATAATTTACCAGCGGCTATTTGTAGAATGTAAAACGTTATGTGAATCCATATATTCATGTACACCAAAATTTTTGACGGCATAGCTACACTAGTATATGCCCATGATGAGTGCTGTGTAAGTGTGTGTGTTCTGTAAGTGAATGTATCCATTGAGTTAGTGTAGTGTTTTATATGTATATATAACCCGGTTTGTCTTTTATTGGATATCTTATCGTAAGTATTTTACACAATGCTTTTTCGTGCCTGAAAAGGAATATATGTGTATTTGCATTTGAGAATATCTGTGTGTGTTTACATGAGTGTGTAGATGTATACGACATTACCAACATGTATATGTATGTATATGTACGTGTATATTTTACACTGATGAGCGTTTGAAATGCATGAATCTTTAAGAGCAGATGTGACGTGTGTACGCGCATGCGCATAATCGTTTCATTTATGAACTAGAAAATAATTTAAATGTGTATTTCAGTATGATTTAGGCTCTGATCATTTTTATAATCTTCATATTCTTATCTTAACATATGCCTGTTTGCTTTCGGCTCAGTAAGTATTTGTATATTTAACGAGGGTATATCAAAGAGTTCGTGGCCTGACACGTAGTCGGTTAACAACTATATAATTCTCAATTTATGCGATCAGTATTGACTTCGAATTTAAGTGCATTGACAAGGCAAGAGATTATGTTGAAGAAGAATATTTGCTGCGAAAAATAAGTGCTCTTTTCATCATTAGTATACGGACATATTGATGCACCTTCGTATAAGTGATACGCTTGTCTTTAGAGACAGCACATCTACATGTGTGTGTGTTAATTATGGGTCCCAAGTTTATAGTTATATGTATGGTTTATACTTGAGTGCTTTCATATGCAAAATATATGTGAGTATGTTTTTCCTGAGTTCAAAGTAAACAAAGTTGCAGGCAAAACATTCCTATCGGATTCCCCTTGTCTCTGGGCAAATTATTATCACAGAATTTTCAGATTTACACTTCAATGCTTTTCCAACAAATTTCCAGTTAAACAAACACCCAAGTCCAATGTTTAATCTATTAAGCTCCAATCCATGCGCCTTTTCTCATCTGAAAGACCTTTTCTTGTTATGTCTAAGGCTATTTCTTTGATTTATTCTGATCAAATGCCCTAAATAAGGCATCTGAGTATATTTCAATTTTCAACAGTTTCTGTGTTGTCTGGAACAGTGATAATCTGTTCCCCCAACGAGCGTATGTTTTTTTTTTTTTTTTTCGCAAAATTCGTACGATCAGCACGAGTCAAATAAATACAAAGCATCAGAGGTTGGAAATCGCAATAACTAGTTCTTTTTGCTTATTCGGGCCTGCGAAGATCGTTTTGTCAACTATTAAAGATCGAAGATATCTTTAATAGAAGGATACGTTTGCACTAAGCTGAGTGTCTGTTGATTGATAATTCTCAGAAATGAGTTATCACTTGATGATGAAAAATATTCATCATTCAATGAGTGTTGGCCTCATTTCAGGATTTCATGTGATTCAAAAAACATTTTCCAACACAAATTATGTGACTTTAATTTATCGACGATCAACTGAAGAAGGTGGAAAATTCGTTGGTCGAAATGTTATCAAATTGAACATCAGTTTAGACTTGTATATTCTTGGCAAACGTATGTGGAAGAAAATTCTCATTCATTTTGGGGAATATATCGGGATAGAGGATTGGTTCAAAGGTTGGATTTGGACTTCTGCAAGACGACAGTTTGCGTTTGTTCAGTAAGTAGGGCGTTAAACCAGGCTCCCCTCGGGTAAGAAGGATATGATTTCGAGTCTCAACGAAGAGCCTGTTCTATATTTCCGACCCGCACGGTTTGATAACTACCGTAGATTGATGACCCATGTTAAGTTATGATAACAAAACAACAATTAAAAATAAGATTGAAGGTGAATAGTCGTCAAAAATGAATAATAATGGTTTACAATACTTCATCTAATAAGAGATAAATGATAAAATGATAAACATGTCAAATATCTCAAAGTAAGACGATATTTTTTTTTCTCTTACTTTTCTTGACAGCTGGAGACAAGTGACTAAAACTCATTTGACGCAGATTGATTCCAACGCTTAAGCCAAGTCTGAAGATTTGAATAAGTTTTGCTCGCAAAATTAACATCTTATCTTTATGGAGTGTAGTTTTTAATGGAATTAGATTGTCTAGTATCAAGATTAATTTTATCGGGTTTTTATGGTTGCTACCCTTCACTCCGTCAGTCTGAGAATCTAAAAAATATCGTATCAGTTTGTTCATTGGGTGGGACAGACTCCTTTGGGGGTGCTTCCATTGGGCCATATAGTCGTCCTTAACCGACATAGATTAATGCCGATAAGCGTTGAGGACTGTATTTAGGAGCGTTGACAATATTATATATGTATGGGAAATGTATCTATTTCTTTGGGAGCCTACTTATACATGTTGAATAATGGAAGCAAGGATTGAAAAATATTTTTTTGTAGTTTTTACAGGAACGTTTGATATGATCCTAAATACATTCACAACTCATCATCATCATCATCATCATCATCATCATCATCATCATCAATCTTTTAACGTCCGTCGTTGGACAAGGACATTCCCCGGGATTCGCCGGACCTCTCTACCGTGGGCGTCGATAAGGACGTACAAGAAGCTATCGTAGCTCCACTCATATTGTACTGATTTGTTTAGATCTGTTACGATATAAGAATTGTGCAGAGATAATAGTTATGCTGAGTTCCTAACGATAGCCGACAATTTTACAGGCATATTGTAGCGTTTAAATTATCATTTTTCTTTCTTTTAATAAATACTCATTTCACTTTTCTAAAATATTTCAAAGTCCATGTGTTATCTGAGTGAATAGAGTTGAGAACAAGAACCATAAGTTCAACGATGCGTCGACCTTCCGTGGTAGTCGTAGCAGAAGGAAGAGGAGGAAGAAGAAGAGCAATTAGTCTTTCTCTGAGTCTATTGATTGTGAAGAAGTGTCTATCCAACAGCCATGTGACTTTTGGCGTTTTTTTTTTTTTTTTGCTTCTTCAAGTAAAAATACGCAGGCCTCGGGCATTCTATTCTGATATCATAACAGCTGGTAAAAAAAATGATAAAGTAGACCTTTTTTTCTAATGACATCACGCCTTCACATTCTCTTCTGGCATAACAGCAGTCGGTACATAAAATACAACACCCCTTCCCTTCCTATTTCTGTTGTTTAAAGCAATCGGAACCGACCGACCGACTGACCGAAAAGTATTTTATTGAGATGCGTTTGAACGCATCTTACAGGTTTTATTCTTCATTTCTGATATGTGATGTTTACTAATGACTGAGTAGTTACAATAAAAAGCAACTGCAATGTAGATGGAAGAAATACCAGCAAAAAATAATTTTGGTTGACAATGTTTTATTCAATAGAGAAATCCAACGTAATAATATTACTAGTAAGAGAACCATTTCCGTGGTTTGCCTAAACTTTCTCGAAGGTACTTTCTCTCGAATTCTTTAATAACAGTGAAAAGAGTATTTTCAAAAACAACTGATTGGGGCTCTGCGTTTGAATACCAATTCCTATTGAAATATGATCTTATTATGATTCACCATAACGTCATTACAGAACTCGAATACTACCAGAGCTATGGCCACCAAATATTTTCTTTTCATTAATAAGAACTCCAGCAACTTCGTTTTCAGGGGGAGACACAATTACCTAAGAAAATTTACAGTAAATTAGCCCCTTAGTGTCGGCTAGCGTTCACACTTACCTAAATATTTGCAATCTTCTCACTATAATTCACCAAGTTGATTTTTGAAGATTTCAGGGGGGGGGGGTCAATTCACAATGTAGTATTATGTTGAACCGGTCCTTTATTTTGTGTCCAGCAACATTCACATTATGTAAGAGAATTACTATTACTTTAATTCAACAAATGTCTGTCCATGCGTCTGTTTTAGCATAACTTGAGGAATCAAGGACGGCTGGAGTTATGGACTACAATTTTTCTCATGTGGCTACTGATAGGAACCCGAAGCATGTATTTTGCATTTTAATCTTTGTAAGCTATCTAAAAAATACAGTCAAACCAAAAGGTTTAAGAATATCGGATACTGATTTTCTGGAGGCGTTGATATTTCAGTTTGTAATCATGATCAACTTGAATAATGAAGAGAAAACTAATGCTTTCTTTGAAGAGTGGCGCCATGGAAATGCCAGATGCTCATTACAGCAAAAGATGTGATAAGAAATGTTGACTCAGGCCATAGATATACTAACAAGAGCATTAGGATACATTATGGCGTGAAATAAATTCTAAAAAGGATGATTTGAACTCTGTAACTCACTCTGCCAGTCCAGCTGTCCAAGAGCAACTTATAGAAAGAAAACCCGATATTAGATGGCAAAAATATTGGTCTTAAGTACGATTCCCACTGAGGTAACTGACGAAGCTCAAGCGGAGTGGTGAAAATTTTGCGAACAACGGAAATGAAGTGAGTGTTATTTTTTCAATTCGTCCATAGATATAGAACTACCAAAATACAACTTCTTCAGAAATGTCTGAAAACAAGAGAGATTTGAGAGGATTGAACGACCAGCAAAACTAGATATTATTGGATACATACTGAATACATAACTGTTGCGTTGAAAGAAGCGAATAGACCAAGATAAAACGAGATGAGAATTAGGGTTGAAAGCAGTAAGTTGGGCCCCTGCATTAACGGCAGATGTTTGGCTCAATGGTAAGAACATTGCTATGTTGAAGCAGCTACTCAGTCGATGGTAGGTTCGATTCCTGTAACAGCTCAATTTTCTTTAATTGTTCATTCTATTTAGGTTGAAATGATTTCTATTTGACAAGATGCAATCTATGATCATTCTGTCGGATCATATACATCCATTTCTTGATACATATAATAGTATGTATCTTTCTCCTTTTAAATGCGTTTGTCGTGATATTCAACAGAAATAAAATGTTGTAAAATTCATGACTTGTCCTGGCTAACTAACAGTTTTCATTTTTTCATCTTTGAAAGAGCAATCATTGAGGAAACTGAAAGAAAAAAATGAATCATCTCAAGTCAGTGGATAACGATCCACGTCTTTCTCTTTCCTCTCCCACTCTCAAATGTTTTCATTCTTTTATTATGTAGTAGCGAGCTTCATCAACCTGGTAAGGGGGAACGAATTTTAGTCCAATCAATCTGGATATGTCCGTAGGATATCGGAAAAAGTGGAGAGTGAATTATCTTAGCTTGTAATACAGGCTGATGTTACTATTTATCTAATCCAGATGTTCGCTGGGATGAAGAGATATACATCTCGCTAAAATCAGTACTGTGAGTAGAGACTAAGTAGAATATATATATATATATATATATATATATATATATATATATATATATATATATATATATATATATATATATATATATATATATATATTGTATGTCCGTTCAAAATATGGGATAATGAATAAATCAAACGGAATGAAGAATAGTCAATTAAAAATTCCTTGGTGTGAAGTCTTTTTTTTTTCAGGAATATCTAACAATACTTTCTGTTGTGATAAAACTAAGGGTAAAAAATGGCAGAAGAAATTCTCATGACCAGCAATAGGCTCGTTCAATTAATGCGTTGCAATTTGGCTCCGCGACGCCTACGATAGAGAGGTGTGTCGAATCCTGGAGAAGGTATTTGTCCAGCGACGGATGTTAAAAGCTGATGATGATGGTGATGATTAATTATTGATATTTAGTATCAATAAGTATTGTATAGTAGTACCTAAATATATCCATATTTATTATTTTTACACGTTGTGAAACAAATAAATTAGATGATAGTATACTTTAAGGATGCCGAAGTTCTGCTCGTCCAGGGGCGGCAGGGAGCCTAGAGCCGGCCTTAAACAATGAACTCGGTACGTAAAAAAGTTTTAAAACTAATCCGACGAGAAATAGTATTGCTTCGACAGTGATTCTCGATTTAAAAGTTGCAAACGCCATCTTAGGGTTTAAAACGTTAAAAAATACTTCCTTCGTCATATCCTGATATTCTATACGTTGGCGGTCCGTTTTTTATTGGATTCTGTGTTCATTTACTTTGTTTATCTCTTCTTCTTTTTTTCTAAACCCACAGGCATCATAACATTCCTTTTTATGCCAGTCTGACAGCAAATAGAAGTCCCCTATTGTCTTTCCCATCCCCTTTCAAACCTTCTGACAATGCGCCGGTTAATTACGATATCAGCTTCCTTCTCCCAGTTCAAAGAGAAGCCATTATCGGCCGCTAAAGATTCCGTCACGAACTATCATAAAAAAGTGTGATGGGTTGTATTGGCTGAAATGGTGACATAGCAAAAGGTTAAACATCATACTGGATATCTAATTTATATATACGTATACACTCACACACACACACACATATATATATATATATATATATATATATATATATATATATATATATATAGGGAGGGAGAGATTAAAGATCTATTGTCGCACCATTTTCTGCATTTTGATTGGATGTTCTGATTGACTTTGATCTCAACAAAAGAACCAAGAGAGGCAGCTTGGGAATCTTGCTACCGACCCCAACATTGTCAAGTGCTCTGTGTCAAGTAACCTCTTTTGTTATACACACATACACACACACACACACACTATATATATATATATATATATATATATATATATATATATATATATATATATATATATATATATATAGTATTAAAACACTTAACACATTTTTGTGATACTTCAGTCACTCATTACAAAATAACTGTTGATGTAATTCATGAAAATTTCTTCGGTGTTTTTTTTTCTAATGTTTCACTTGTACTTTGTTATTATGGGGCTGTGTAAATTACCTCTTGTTGGGATTATCAGTTGTTTACCATGTAACCGTTTCGGGGATAAAAACTAAACTGTTATATCAACATGGCATCCCAGCAGTTCTGATCAAACACCACTTCCCTTTCAGCTATGATTTCTATATATAGCTTACGTCGTTTATTATTTTATATAAGGTATCATCATAATGTATTGTATATGGATGTTATTTTTTACTGCACATCATTTTTAAACACACACACACACACACACACACACACATATATATATATATATATATATATATATATATATATATATATATATATATATATATATATATATATATATTTTTTTTCGAATACTTTTTGGTGTAACATTTAAGTTTTGCCCTTTTCTGCATCCGTCGTCATTTTTTTCTGTGGTTGAATTTTTTGCATTTAAAAAATGCTGGATTGCCCGGTATTCTTATAACAAAAAAGGAAGTAACTCAGAGATAATAATGAAAGCACCCAAATACTTCGAAGGTATGCTTCCGTATAACGGATGGAAAGTAACAGTCCAGTTCAGCATCGGAGTTACATTGTGAATACCGTTCTAATAATTTTGTTCGGAATTTTTAAATTTTTGAGAAAAACAATCTGCTATACATGTTTACTGATGATGGCTTGCTTCTTCTGATAGAACATCAAGATTGTGGCTAAGATTTTTTTTCATCTCTGTGACGCGATCTGTAGTGACCCACTGTTAGCACGTTCGTATCCGAGTACAGCTAGAATTTTTAGAAGTATCCCATTGTTCCAATTTCGATGATGTGTACACGAAAATATCAATTTTGACAATCAAATGTATATATACATATATATATATATATATATATATATATATATATATATATATATATATATATATATTACCCGTCAAAATGACGGGATCATTTTTGGATCGGATCGGCACTTCTGTCGATGATCAGAGCATCTGTGTGCGTTACCTCGGATCAGAGCATAGTATCTATGCACTCATTGGAATGTTATAAATATTGCATCTTATATATGAATTCTAACATTTGGGGTGAAAATCGGTGATAAGAAAAAAAATCATAAGAAAGAAGTCGTTGGAAGAAAGCCATTTTTTACGTTAATGTGTGGTCGTGAAAAACGTCATAACTTCGGTTCCTGGGTAGGAAAAAAGTTAGGTAAAAATATTCAATGATTATTTCTTAACTATGATTTTTTCCTACGAAGTAAAAAAAAAATGACGTCTTGTTCGTTGGTGGAATATTTGTTTGAAAAAATTTTAGGGTTGATATTTTCTCTCCAAAGCGCATAGAAATGTAAAATCGTCTCTATACTGTATTGTTTTCCTATTATAGGATACGTAAGAAGATTTGAAAAAAATTGTAAAAAATTGCACAGTTTATAAAATATATTGAGAGATAATCTTGAAATATGGAAAGTTAAAAAAAGAAATTAATCTGTGATGAGTATTTTTGTTTCAATGATTAAAATCGGAACCATTGTGTTGAATATAAAGTAGGTTGTAGTTATATATAATTTTTTTTCTCTTAAGATTATTTATTTATCTAAATGCAACAATTTAATTTCCTTCGGAATTTTATTTGAAATAATCCAATCTAAGTTCTTGAACAAATTTCCGGTGAGGTGGAATATTTCATCGTAATAAAACTTCGTAAAACTAGATTTTGGCTTATCAAATTGAACATATTTTAAAAGTTAAGAAGATTCCCCAATATCTATTGGTAAGAACGAACTTTTAACTACAGAAATATTATTTAAAAAATCCTATTGTATTCTCTGAGAAACTTTGTTTTAAAAATGATGAAATTTAAAGGAAATAAAAATCCACAACTGTATTCTTGAAAGTTGATATTTGTGAGAAAAAGAATTTTTGATCGCACGATGAATATCTGTAAGTCAGAAACAAAGAAGCTTGAAAATGTCCAATTTTTGAAAAATTATTTTCCCATAATTAACTTTCGCTTTAGAAAAGGAATGTTTTTTTTTTAAATTCATGTGAATCCTTAAAATGATTACGAACGTTTAACTAAAGCTTTAAAAAAAGAGAGAGTATCCCATCATAGCATTTACAATTTATTTAACATGCCTGTTCTCTGTTATCTGGGCGTATGGCAACTGAGTATCAACCCACTGGTTGAGGGTTCAAATCATGTCAGATCTTCGTCGTTAATTTCGTAAATCGGTTTTGTCCAGCGTGACTCTTTGATCAGAATAGACAAACAAATCAACCAATTCGGTGACACTGGTACTTATATGATAACATGCATACACTAGACTTTCTAATTTCCACGTTTTATACTCACTCTTTCTGATATTCCTGGTACTCCTACGTGTACGTGATGAAGAATGTCACAAAGTAACTGATGTTCTCAATTTTCTGAGTTGTATCATGTTGGATTGACACGAAAACGGACGGTTGACGCATCATTGAACGCATGGTTCTTGTTCATCTTCTCCTTTCTTGGTTTATAGTTCGGCTTGCTATTGTATTTTAAAGGTTGCACTAAATACATCGCATTCATTCTACTTCAATTTTACTTGGGGCTATGTGAAATTTGCCCGAGGAAACCCTCGTGGCATTTTTCTATATTTGTTCAGCACAAACATTCTTCGATAATCAAATGATTATTATCGCGTGATGTCTATAAGTTGTTTGATTTGTCTCTGAATCGGTCTGTGTGTGTCCGTGTGTGAAGTGAACGTGTGTGCCATCTCTGTTGATGAGCTGAATCATTATCTATTTGAAATCATTGTCTGTGTATGCGTGGGTTAGGATGCGTTAGTCCGATTATATGATATTTGGTAAGATACGCTGAGGTATTTTGTTGTATCGGCTCACGCAGCTAGTGTGACAAAAGGCTGATTTTAGTCGAGGTTTCTAAGGAAGAAGAAAAAACACCCCCACTTGGTCATTTAAAGGAAACACAACGAAACCACTCTGAGAGAAAAAAGTGTGTGTGTTCCCAAGTGTGCCACTCCAGCATTTTTTTCTTAAAGGCGTCTACGCAAAAGAAGAAGAAGAAGAAGAAGAAGAAGAAGAAGAAGAAGAAGAAGAAGAAGAGGGAGAGGAGGAGGGAGAAGAAGAGGAGGAGGAGGGGAGGAAGAAGAGGAGGAGGGAAGGGAGGAGAAGGGATGGAAGAAGAAGAGGAGGAGGAGGGGAGGAAGAAGAAGAGGAGGAGGAGAAGGAGATGGAGAAAAAGAAAGAGGAGAAGAAGATGAAACATATTTTCTTTCATCGATTTATGGGTCATTTTTCCAAGTTTATAAACCTTCTCCTCCACAGACATTTTATTTTTTAGAAAATATTTTTTTTACAACTGAGCTTCTCAGGTTTGGAAGTTTTCCTAACACCAAACTCAATAAAATGAAAACTGATTTTAATCTGAGCCAAAAGGCTACAGAAAGGTTTTGATCCTTCGTTAACTGTTATCTTTTTGCTTTCATTCCCCATTTTTCTAATTTCGATCAGATGGAAGAAAATCACTCAACACCAGTAAGTCGTAGCTTCGTAACGCACGAAGGCAGATAAATGGAAAGGAGATAAAAAGATTATGCAGTGGCTCATTGCCTTGAAAATCAGCATTCAAAAATTCTGGCCTTTATCTTGGCTCTCAGATGAGTTTTATACAATCATCTCAGCTATAAATCAGACCCTTATCAGGCCTCATTTTGTGGGGGTATTTTTCTCGTTGTCTTACAGTCTAAATGAATTAAATATATTTTTATGCATAGCTAGAAATATCACAAAGCTTTATAAACATATATTGTATTTTATGCCAGGATTTTACAGTTATGTAGTGTAGTTTTTAATGAAGGGCGTCAAGCCTGAAATCTTTCCGAAATCTTCCATAATTTACGTATCTCCATTAGAGATCTTTTTAATTATTCACTATTAATTATTAATGAATTATTATTCTAGGAATTGATTTCTAGATTTTTGATCTTAATCTCTTCATTGATTTTTTTTACGGTGATAACTTTCTAAAGGAAGTATTTTCATGTTATACTAGACTAGATTAAATCTTCTTTGTTTACGGAGACGAATTTGCTCCTCATTGGAAAAGAAGGTTGTTCCAGAAACTTAGCAACAATTGCACTACATAAGAAAGATCGTTATTTGGGACAGTGAACATAGAGTATACGGGAAATAACAATGAATACTAATATGCAGTCTGGAGAACATGGGGTGCGGACAAAAAGGGTACCGAACAAAATATCCCCCACTTGAAGTGCTAAGCGAGACAAAACGTCCTTGGTTAGATTGAAACATCACAAAACTTTTAGTAATTGGTGACCATGAATTATTTTCAACGGTTCGGTCATCTAAATTGAAGGTTTTTTGCTTTCATTCATAAGATTGAAAATGAATTACGGCTTTTTCTTTTTTTTATCGGGCCTCATATTCACACATTCTTAAGGCTTAACTTGATTTTTAGATATTAAAAAAAAGGGAAACAAACAGTTTTATATTCAATTTCCTGATTTGTTTCGGTAAATCTTTAAACTAGGTCTCACAGATTTGCTTAATCTCTCTGTGAAAAATATGATGTCTTACCCCCACCAAAACGGAATTGAAATATTTCAATTTTAAAACGTTGTTGAAATTTTAGAATGTTTCAAATTTCGAAACAGTATTTCAGAAATCAAGCAAAAAATACGTGTATTTTTCTTAAACGATGCTGAACAAAAAGTTGAGCTTTGAAGATGTGTGATTAGAATATGATGAGGTCCGATCAAAACGAAATACAATACAATGTGGTCTATCGTTTTAATTTTTACAATGAACGTGAAAAGAACTTTAGAATACGTTTAGATTATGAGACCTATTGAAAACCATTTTTGTACTCAATAATTACTAGAGGTTTTGTCCTGTTTTAAACTAACCAAGGACTCCTTGACTCGCCTGGCACATTAAGGGATGAAATTTTGTCTGGGGAATTTTCGTCTGGTACCCTTTTTGTCCTACGTACGGAAAACATGACGAGTCAGCAAACAGTAAACATTCAATTAGAAAGTATCTTATGTCGCAATCTGCCTAAGTGTTAGATTATCGGCTTAACCAAAATCTTGACCATTTAACGACGATTTGAATGACTTGTTGGGGAGATAATCAGTGATTATCGAACTCAATGAGGAATATGAATTTAATAGTGATACTTACAGTAAGAACACTTCGAACAATCGTGAAATTCGTAACTGAATTCGCTATCTAATCAAATTCAAAGTGATGTAAGAACAATACAGAATAATTCACTTTTGGGGGATGCGGTAAAATGAAATACAATGGAAATTAGAAAAGCCAGGTTCGTTGCTAGAAGACCTGGGAATAACGATAGAAAAATTATTGTATTGTAAACATGAGATTTTGATAATTTTGGCAATCCTTAATGAACTGACTTAATTAGTTCTCATTAAAAAAAAATAATGAAGAAATTCTGAAACGTTTGGAGACATGATTACGAACGCTTATTTTGTATGCTTTATCGTTAATTTATGTAGTCTTGTCAAAATAAATTATATTATTCCTTTCCTGGAGGCACACTTTTCAAAATGGACGAGCAAGCCCGATCATGAAATATATTTCTATCCCAGCCAGGCAATGCCGGGGACGAAAAAGAGCTGAATAAGCTTATGCAAACGGTTAAATCGTTTCGCTTCATCTCTTCCTTTTCCTCCACTTCTTTCTTGGTCGTCAGGGGAACGTTAAAAAAAAAAAAAAATAGGAAAATGTTGAAAAGAAAGCAAAGAAAAAAAACTGATTCATCGTTTTTCCCTCAAGTGATACGAACCAGTACGTTCTTCAATTCTCCGGAAATTCAACTTTCTTCCTTCCTCTTCCTTTTTTTTTTTTTCTCTTTTTTTTCTTCTCATTCAAAACGCTTGTTGTGACCGACTATCAAAAAACCGGCTCGGCTCTCTCTTTTATGCCGCGGTGGGTAAGAGACGGAAAGCATTTCCATACCCATCCGTCGTCTTCCTTGGTTTCGCTTTTATCTTGTTTACGCACTCATCTCTACCCCCCCCGCCTTTCAACATCACTTGGCTTATATGGCTGAATTAAATCTGACAAGCAAGGGCTTAGTAGTTGATCAACAGGTCACGTGTGGCTTGCCGTCTTCGCGCGCTGACGCATCAAAAACAACCCGAACATAATTAGTTGGAACTAATTTGTCTCTTTTTATTGCGTGTAATTGCGTGTGACAACGTTCCTGATTGAATTCTATTTACGGTTGTAAATATATCCCCTAGAAAAGAGAGTAAATAGGAAAAATATAGACAAATTAAATGGAAGAGATCTAAAATAAAAGATAAGGTATCTATGACAGAAGTTGAGAAAATCTGCCTCTCATTTTTTTTTCATTGTCCCATATGAGTGTTTCCTTGACCATAGTTTTTCCCCCCCCCCCAACAAATTAAATATATATGGAAATTATTGAAAAAAAAGAAATAAAAAAAGTGCGATGGTTTCTTTATAAAACCAAAGGCAAAACTTGCACGCACAAATGTAATTATAAAATATGAGTTGCCTTCCTTGATGGCTAAAATGGCTGAAAGTGGCTGGATTTTTTTCATGTTCCATTTCCAGCCAACTTTATATCCACAAATGTTATGATTCTTGACATCGTAAAGTTATCTTCTTTTTTAATATATTCATGGAAATAAAATTCAAACATATAAAGATTTCTGGTGCCATCGTATGTTTTCGGGCACACTGAACATTTTTAGCTATAAAGTTATATTTATGGCAGCCATAATTCATATCTGTACGTGCAAGTTTTACCGATCTAAGTAAATAGAGACAATTCTAAAAAGTAGAGCAATTTTTACATTTTAAGGAAATGCACAGTTTATAACATTCATCGAATAATAATTGTGATTTCCAAAACAAAAAAATACCATAATAGAAAATGCTTCCATGTGTCGTAAATTGAACATTTTGAGTTGCTAAAAAATTATTTTCCGACGATTTGTTCCAATCACGAATTAAATACAAAAACGCAAATAACGACTTTAAAAGAGTTATATTCTATTTTAAAGATGATTTGAAATTAGTTTTTTTTCTTCCTGAGTGGCTGCACTTTAACGAACCCAAAAACCATGCTGGTGCTGATGGAATATGAAATAATCGTTCTGTGAGACGTTTGAAGTCGATAAGGAAGCTCTTTTTGTGAACGGATAATGGTCAGTATTGTGGTATCTGGACTCGCAGCGAGGCTCTCATCACCCGATAGCTAAACGCTCTTGACTTGATTGAAAATCAGACTGCTTCCATGTGTCGTCAAGTTATTGTAATAATGTGAAAATGCAAAATTAACCCAGGCGAATGGAGCAAGATGAGATCATGCTATTAACATGGGCAGATGCAGCGAGATGAGATCGTGTCCGCTGTAGCCTGTTAATCAGCCCAATGCACGCTCTGATTCCGATCTGGCGATTAATAAACATGTAGCTATCAAACTGACCTTGAGCAACCAATGGGAATCTCAATAAATCCAACTCACAACAGCGGGTGCACCGCCAACGCCACGACTTGCAGGAAAAATGCATTTCCATCTGTTGAAATGTGAAGCGATATATCTAGGCGAAAACAATCTTGAGCACCAATGAACCATGAAGACTGATGGAGCTTACTTTACTCTGGAAAATGCAAGCGTAGAGAACGACATTGGTGTGCGCATAGACAAAACATTACAACCCATTGTCAACAGGAGATCCACATAATAAATAAAACGTATGGTTGCCTCCGCCACACCTTTAAAAACATGGGTGCAGACGTATTCAAAATGCTGTACGAAGTACCCGTCAGGCTGCATTTGGGATTCAGCTTGTGCATTTGGTCAACCCGCTGTAAATCTAACAAAGACTCTCTAGAAATAGTACAAATAAGAGTCACAAAGATTATCTCCAGCATCAAACAGCTGTCGTATTCAGAAAAGGCTACAAGAGCTTGATATGGTGATCCTATCGACAGCAGAACCCGTGCTGATCTACTGCGGATGTGTAGGATAACCCCAGGTCTACACACCATTAACCAAGACTGCAAGTGCAGCATCTGTCTTGATAAAATCATGCTACAGCCATCCCCAAAGAGTGCAACCAGAGGTCACAGCGAGGGACTTGAAAAACAAGCAGTCACCGGGGTTAGAAAGCACTTCATCTCAGACGGATCCGCTCCTACCTGACACATAGCTATCAGATGCTACAATCTCTCCTCCAAACATCAATGTGCTGGAATCAAACCCCAGAAAAGACTTCAGACACTTAATGTTTGAATATGAATTTTCGAACTAATTAGTAAACCCGGTGGGACTCCATAGGTTGACATTATTAACCTAATATTGAGATACAAATTGGGATACCAAAAAAGAACCTCAATTGAGTTCCGGTCCTCAGTCCTTAACTACATCTTTCAATCACTCAGATGGGTCCAATCAATGTGAGATAACAGGGAGTAGAAAACGAATTGAAATATATTGGCCATCACAGTCAATAATTGAACATTGAAGTCGTGTAAAAAAAATTCAATCGAAGAATGAAATATGGTCAGAATAAATGCCTATTTATGACGTCACTGGCGCTTTCTAGTGGAAAACATCTAATACGGAGTAAAAAGAGAACAACATCTAGATTTCGGAGAATCTAGATGTTATTAATAAATCCGTCATATTAATGGCTTCTCAAAAGGTCAAAAGGCTTTTTTTCAACGAAAAAAAAAACTTTCTTAGAAAAAGGGATCTAGTGGAGTCCTGATGCCAAATTTCAACTCTGTAGACAAAACGGTATGGCCAGTAGCACTGAAACAAACAAACCTATGAACAGCACACACACACATATATACGAAAAGGATAGAACTCGTTGTTCAATTAGCTGTTGTAAAGATTGTCCTATTGACAGCATTATAATTCACGGCTCCTCCCTTCCAAGTACCTTTTGAACATCACAGCACTTGACCCCTCTCTGAAATAGATTTTATTTGAAGTCATTCGTTTACCACAAAAAGAGGGGGTGTTTTAACTTTCATCATCTTCAGTTTTCAAATTGATATTAAATATGAAATCGCATTTTAAATTTTAGGTATTTTTGTTGTTTTTATTTCGACGTGTACATTATTTATCTATCCTGCCTTTGGAGATCTCTGAAAACATAAAAAACGTCCCCGCTCAAACGATAGTTGAAACGAAATACGATAAAAGGAACGAACTATATCGAAAAGCATAGCCAAAATGGAGGACTTGTTCAGTTTGAGCAGCGAACTTATTATGCAGCAATTTGTGTTTTTCGTTAAAACAAAGGTAATATCTATTCTGACAGGTGGAAACTGTTATACGTTAACAATTTTTCTAAAGCTAAGAAGAGAGTTTTTGTGTGCACTTCCCATGGTTGTAGTTATTCTGCGATTTTGAATGTTGTTCATTAAAATATTTGTTTCTAAATCTGTTGACAACGATTGAGAAACCCCCTGCTGCACTGATAGAGGCACTTTCAACATAAGCAAGCGGACTTAGTAGAAGCGATATCACAATTTCTTCCGAATAAGGATCTGAGAAGGCACCATGGAAACTATTTAATACAATCAATCGGTAAAATCTTAAAAAGTGTCAATCGTTGTACATTTACGAGGGCGTGTGAGCGTTCTTTCGTGATACAATGCTGGTTTTCGCCCCTGATCAGGGGTTTTCACCTACCGTCTGCGTTTATATTTAGAAAATAGTTTATAACCTGGGTTTTATTTTTCACATCTGAAATGAATGAATTCTTGAAAATGATCCATATATTTTTTATAAATGTGTTCAAAATTAATTACTTGTAAAAATCTTAACTACTTTCAAATAAGGTGTTGATAGATTAGTCAGCAATTAAACGTCGTGGAATCTCGAATGATACGTGTGCCGTTGTAGTACCAGCTGTAAACCACGCAATGAACAAAATGCCGGTACGCAGTCGACACTGGATGGAGAAGAAGCCAAACTCGTATAAAAGTTGAAACCTTTCTGACTTTTGTAAGAAAGAAAATTGAATAAAATCTCTTATAAACATTGTTTGTGCACACCTTGCAGAACCGGAGATATTTTTGAAAATTGTAAAAAGTTGCAACAATGTTAGCAAAAATAATCGTAATAATTCTCAGATTTGTACGCAAAAATACTCGTATTTCAAAATTCTATCAAAAATCAACTAATTACTGGATTTCAATGAAATTTTCGGTGCTTATGTAATAAAGTACGACGTTTCTAAGAACATTTTTTTGTTCTAAAATTTCTGAAAATATATTTTTTTCATGTGATTGTCTAATTTCCTATTTAAATGATTTCATTATCTGAGTTATTTCTTGTGGAGTCTGGGTTTCATCTGTTCCCCTTAAAATCCCATTGGCAGCTATGGCACGTAGGTGTGTGATTCACAAAGAGTTATGTCCATATTTGCTGACTTAGGAAGAAATAAATCAAGAAATTACTAAAAAAGCTTTACATACCAAATCTCATGCATATATAGATAGACACACTGCGCATGCGTGCTCACACACACACGTACGCATAATATTCAGGTGCATAAAATGATTTCTTTTTGTTGTTCTTGCCTTTGTTGGCAAATCTGATTAAGAAGTCTGCAACTGAGGTTGGTTCTTTCTAAATGATAAACGTTGAAAGGCATTGCACAGCTCCAGTCACTCAAAGAACACTTTAGAATGGTAACTTGGATGTTGGCATTTTAGGTGGGGGTTTTCTAGTGAAGGCAGAATATTTTATTGGTAAGATGGGAGGAGAGGGAGCCGAGAGTGAAAGGAGATTGCTAGTAACTCATGATGATGATGGTGATGGTGATGATGATCATCATCATCATCGTCGTCGTCGTCATCATCATCATCATCATCATCATCAATTTCATGAATTATGCTGGGAATTTAGGATCCTCCCAAATTTTTGTTTCTCTACTAGTCTTTTCCTTATCTTTTTCCTTCCCCTCTCTTCCTTGTTTTCTCTCTTTTTTTTTTCATTTTTCTCGGCCACACGTCTTTTCTTCTTACCTTCCTTCCTTCTCTTTTATTTTGTTTTTTCCTTCCTTACTTCTTTGTTTCCCCTTGATCTTTCCTCCTTTTTATATTGGAGACCGTCAACTGAAACTGTCACAAAACCCGTCAACACAGGTTTCTCCAGTTTTTAAGATGGTCTGGCAGCCTGGATGGTATCATGTGTGCAGGTGGCACCAATGGAGCTAAGGGGCTGAAAATTCAAACATATTCTCATTATTATGTCTGAAAAAATAGTGTTTTTTTTTCTAAAATCCCCTTCATCGGTATTTTAGTGGATTGTTCAGTTTACAATCTAAGTTTATGCTAAATTAGCCCTTTTAACTATTTTAATGATAACCACCAAACAAAAGCCCGTTGAAGTAACTTATTCATTCTCAGCACTTTTCTCAATCGTTTAACTGATCACCCCCAACACAGCATGCTGCCAAAAGACGTTGGTCATATGACATTTTCTTGTAAGCAACTAAACAGACCCTTGTTCACTGTTCGTTTCTCAAAATTCAATTCTTTCAAGTTCTTTTTCTTTTTTTCAATTTTTATCTTCAAATCCCTTTTTTTTCTTTCATTTTGCTGACTTTGATTTTCTTTCCTTCATTTTTTTTTCTTTCTATTCCTTGATTTTCTTTCTTTCTTTTTCTTTTTTCGATTTCCCTCATCCACTTAGTATTACTCCCACTCTCCTTTCTGTTATTTATGACCCCAATTAATTCCCTTTTAACATCTTTTTTTTTCTTTATTTCCTTTCTACCCACTCTGGTCTATAATATTTATCATTTTTTAATGAAATCAAGCAACACTCCTGAATCCAGATGCACCCAAGAACACACATATACTCAGACATATATGCACGGACACACATGCACACACACACATACACACACACACACACACACATATATATATATATATATATATATATATATATATATATATATATATATACTTTGGAGCAACTTGAGCTTTTTGAGTATCAAACTAATTGGCAAATAGTGGAAATGTTTTTGCTGGTTTGGGTGTTGTTTTGAAAACCATCACATATTAATTCACTTATTATTTGTGATATATTTAGAAATATGCATTGATATATATATATATATATTTGTTTGTACAAATACACATACACTCATATACATATACACGTACAAAATGAAATATATATATGTGGGGGGAGGTTGTGAGTGGGTGTGTGCATGCATGTTGTACAATTTCATGATATACAAGATGCATGTACAATTACACGATACATTGCAGATTACTTTTAAATTGGATATTAATTTATATCTGCCATAATTGATTCCATGTGACTTCAGTTTTCCCTAACATGTTAAATTCTTTTAAATCTGTTTTTGCAGAAGAAAATCATTTAATTGATCATTAAATTATCAATAGATAATTGCACCATGTCAGGAGCTGCATATCATTCTATCCAGTAATTAACCAATTTGTAGATCCAAATATATAATATATATATATATATATATATAATGAGGTGCGGGTGGTATAGCAATTACTGGCACAGAGAATGGAATAGGCAAACCGAGTTCAAGTTTTCAACCAAAACTGTTTATGTTCATTTCACATTAATGTCCATGGGAAAGGCATGAATCCACTTCATCCCCTAGCTCTGGTTAAAAAGAGGGGCAGCTCTGTATCAAGTAGTTCATCTTGGGCATGGGATTAGCAACTGTCTCCCCAGTAAAACCAACTTGCATTTGAAACTGCAATGGGACGTCAACAATGCAAGTCAACCAAAATTACATATATATATATATATATATATATATATATATATATATATATATATATATATATATGTATATGATTGGATTTCATTTGGCACTTTTGGTGGGTATTTCATTTTAAAAACACTGGCAATCAAAGGACAACTAAAAGCGAATCTTCTCTGTATAGAAGAATTTGGATTGTTATATAAAGTTATAGAACAAGAATTAAGCTCTAAAGGTTTCTACATGGTACCAAATTCAAATTCTAAATTCATAACAACATCTTTTAGGTTTTCAGAAAATCACATAGTGTGTTATATGCCAAATTTGTATCAATGATCAGAATTTGAGTGAATATTTAAAGACGATAGGAAAACCAAACAATTTGACATCGTGATATTCTTTTAGAAACTATTGGTTGTGTGAAACTTGTTTCTGTTCCACATTCCAGAATTATCTTGATTGCAGTGAAAAGGTTGCCAGGTGAAGTGAGTGACACCACTTCAGTTGATTGGCACCTCCAAGTCTTTATTTCTTGTATTGCCTGTCAAGATATGTGGGGAGCCTGAACGGGAACAGCTGAAGCTGTAGTCAGCATAAGGGAATTAAGAAGAGGAAAAAGAAGAAGAAGAATGAAAAGCTTTTTCGTCTCACAATTAATACAGTCCTCATCTGGAAACGTTAGTTGGCATGTGGAGCCCCTAGATCCAGAAAATGATCAACGTGATTGAAACTGCACGGAAAAGAATGACAAAAATGATCCTTGAATATCAAAAGAAAACATAAGAAGAAAGAAGTAGATATTGTTGAGGATGGAAATGATTAAAACATTAAAAATCATAAATGAAATGTATGAAACAGAATATTTACTGAAGTTTGGATTGGAAGAAAACCAGACGAGGACAAGGGAAAATGAAAAAAAATCTCTTGAGATGAAGAGATGTAAAACAGAACTGAGTAGAAACAGCTTCACACAGCACATAGAGCTGATTTGGAAGAGCTTTCCCTGAAGATGTAGTAACAGCACCAAATGGGAACATGTTTAAGGAGAGGACGGATGAGCTATGGAAGAATCAAGCCATTTATTACAACCACGAAGTTAAGCGGAAAGGACAAGTCCAAAGAGCTGGAGAAAAAAAATCTAATCTAATCTAACTATAACCTGATTAGCTCCCACAGAAAGAATTTCTTTATGTATTAGGCATCACTATAAGTGAGTCTTTTTATTGCGTATGAAATAAAAAGCTAAATGCTCTTCTTTCGTCTTATATCCCCTTTCCCCCCTTATCAGAAGTGTTGCCCTCTCTATGTTTCAAATAAAATTCTCCCCTTAATTGGATTTGTTGTAAGAGGCATTAACAAACAAGTCAAGTGGTGGGGGAGGATGATACTTTGAAATTCTTGACCACTTGTATTGTCCTCACGGCCACTTCCTGAAGTGCCAAGGGTTAACAACTCTGTCACCGATTTCTTTTAGGAGATGAACAATTCTGAGCTAAAATTCAATATTCTAAGCCTTGGATCCAGCACAAAGAGTTTGGGAAAGAGCCAAACTTTTGGTGTCTCCAATAGATTCAAAAGGAGAAAAGATTCAAGAGAAAGAAATAGAATAGGATTGCACAAAGACAGAACGAGAAGCCTTACATGGAATTAGCCGGAGACTGTAAGAAGGAGAATGTTGAAAAAAAGGTCAATAAAAGTTGTTTCATCATCATCCTCTTCAGTCTTTTAGTGTCCATCATTGGACATAGACCTTTCCCAAGATACACTAGACCTCTCTATTATGTGTGTCATGGAACTAATACTTTCTGATCTTGTTTACTTCATCTTATATTCCAAAGGACAAGATAGCGGTCAACATGGCAAGACACACTAAACAAGTTCAGTAATCAACACTTCTGATTGGTGGAAGAGGGATTTCAAGAAATTCAGCTTTTTATTTGATATGCAATGAAGACTCACTCATACCAGAATGAATTTATCATAGGCTAAAATGACATTAAATGTAACCGATAGTAATGCACTTCATCTACCTGAGACAATGAATCTCTATGAAACTCACAAAAGAAGAAGAAATCAATCAAAGAATCACTCTAGAATGGCAAGCCTTTGGCGAAGCAAGTTCAGCTTTCAAAAACCAGACGATCCCAATAATCCTAAAAGGAAGAGTATACAACCAATGCATTCTCACGATAGTCACTCATGGACCAGAAACATGGAACCTAACCAAGAGACAGACCTGCAAACTGAGAACCATGCAACATGCGCATGAGAGAATCATGTTCAACCTTACATGGAGAGATCACAAGATAGGACAATATATCAGGAAGAAAACGGGAGTCCAAGTCATCATAGAATCCATTAAAAAACTTGAATGGCAATGGGCTGGTCATGTTGCAAGAATGGCAGACAACCGATGGACATCACGACTCACAACATAGATCCCCAGAAATCACATGGGAAACCGAGGCCGACAGAGTATAAGATAGAGAGATGAACTAGACAAATTCAGAAAATACTGGCTCTTGGACACCCATGATAGAGAATTGTAGTGAATCCTGGGGAAGGTCTATGTCCAATGACGGACGTTAAAAGACTGATGATGATGATGAGTAATGGAAGATAACAAGTACATGTTAACTGATGGAGAAATAAGAGAAAAAATTTTCCAAAATATCATCACCTATCATGGGTCAAGAATATCAAAATGCTGTTTACCCTTCCCCTTGCACAGAAGAGATAGCCACACATTTCTTACTTACTTCACCCCTATGAAATAGGCTAAGTTTGAATTCCCAAAAATGAAAGAAAATGCAGTTGTGAACCTTTGGCAAAAATTCCCCCCTTGTTCCACACACTGATTTAACTACGCCTGCCTGGTTTTTATTGATGCTTACAAAGACAGGAAGTGAATTAGGGACATTATTTCCAGTCAAGCAAACCGTAAATATCTTGTGAAATATTTTTCTACTTTTCCCATTGCAGATCAAAAGAACTTTAATTTGTTGTTTATTTTCTTGCTTAGATTTTTGAAGATGCCTAGGAAAGTCAGAACCATAAATTCCTAAACCTCTGTTCATCTTTTCATCACCTCCCCACTAGTTTTGCCTCCACCCCTCCTCATCAACTATCCCAGTTGTTGTTCTCAATCCAATTTCTGTTGATCATAGGATCTCAACCTATCTGCTACAGACTTAATCTTTAGAAAGAATAAACAAAAAGCTGAAGAGAGATGAAAAGCAATTTTAATCCCAGAGTTAACGATGGCTCTTCAAGGCACTAAGCTTTCTGTTGTTTCAGACACTAGCAGCTGCTTCAGTTGTCCTGAGTCTATTTAAATGTATGTTTACTTTCACCAATGCATTTCAGTTTCCAATTCTGGAAATGTTGATAAGAATTAATTACATTTATATAATTATGAACTGTTTTTTTCTTAATTCTGAAACTTTGATTAAGGGTCAATGCATTGTTCTTTCTGTACAATTTAATGCCCCGAGAGCTCTTTGCTTATTTCTTCATTTGGATCCTACTCCAAAAATTAAGAAGCTTGGCTGGATCATAGGATATCTATGAAGATGAATGAATAGCCAGTGGAATAATTAAGCAGGTATTGAATTTGATCTTCCTTGATTTTGTGAGAAAGGAAATCTAATTTCTTTGAAAAGAAATGATAATAGTTATAAAAATGGTTTTCCAATTTTATGCTTTCATTTCAAAAAAATTATCATTTTTGTCAAAAGTGGTCTTTGTCTGAAAAGTTTATTAAAAATGTATTTTTAAATACAAGTTATGTTGTATAAATAAGTCATATACTAGTGTACAACCTAATTATATTTACACGTTTGCATAATAAGTTCGCTATAATTGTCTCTTTCAGTGCTGAGTGATGTTGTGTTAGTGACATGACAATATCAGGATAACTTATGAAACAGTCACTTTGAAAGTGGGTTTTTGCATTCCCTCAAGATACAAGCAGAAAAGAATACTTACTGTTGGCAATCAGCGTTTAAAACTGTTTCCTAAGTAGTTGTAGTATTAGTTGTAAAATCTGTTGCAAGATTAATGATCAAACGGGAGTTTTAGAATTGAAAAGTGTTTGACACAAGTTGAAATGCTTATTATTATAATCATAAATTTCATTGCCGCACAGGAATTATTAATTTAACTCGAATGCAATAAATCCATCAGAATAGTGTATAAGATTGTGAAAATATTGATTAAACTAAATCTTTGTCTTTTTTAATGCCTCAATGGATACTTATGAAATAAAGTGAAGCACATGATAACAATCACTAATAGCAAGTATTAGCATTACTTTCCTTCACTCAGAGAAATTGAGATGTTGGCATTCATTAGGCTCAAACAACCTCGAGAGGCTCAAGACTGCAAACAAGGGTTTATTTAAGCTTGTTTGTCGTCCTTGATTCATCATGCTGATAATAAAATCTCATTGTAGTTGATTTCTCTATTTTACAGCAACAATGCACAAGGGAGACAATGCAATGGTATGCTGCATTAAAACTGTACACAAGGAAATTTAACAAACACACTGCCTTTACAATATAAAGAAATTCAGTGGATGAATATGTGCTTTCAAACATGATCAAGAAACGCATGCATAGATTCCTTTAATTGGAGATACGTTTCTTTGTAAATAATTTTGTTTTGATGTGCACTCTAGGACCCCCCCCACACACACACACATAAAAAAAGCCCTTATTATTAAAGATGTTTGAAAACAGATTGTGTTAAGAATATTTTAAGGAATGCCATTTGAACAGCAACCAACATAATTTGCAGGTCATTTAGGGTAAAATTTGAAAGTACAATGTTTTCAAATGCACATTCATTAATACTTTTTAAAAATCATTTACTAAGCCTTTATTCATCAAAAAAAACAATAACAGATCCAACCGCTCCTCCAGGTCTGCAAGTACCGTACCCTCTCTAAACTGTAGAATGATTTGCATATTCAGACATGTGCTGGTATTTGTTTTAGAAATACAAATTACGAGGTGATTCCATAATTTCTTCCTTAATATTGAGAGATCCGATGATTTTGTCCTCTGCTTGATCTGGAAAAAAAATATGCTAATTGTTTAATAGAATTTGTATAGGCATATTTCATTAAGCCAAAATATTGAGCTATTGAACAAAAGTTGTATAGTGTCATATCTTTGATTTGTTAATTTCCTGTGAACTGAAATGAAAGCTGAGTGTGTTGATTCTATAATTTTTGCCTGGAGTAGTAGTATAATTTTGTGGTGGATCCAGGATTTTTTTTCAATCGAGATATATTTTTTCATTTTTTTCCATTTGTTCATATATTCACTCATTCCAAAAGTTCTCAACGAATTTCAATGACATTTTGTGGAGGTTAAGCAATGGGCATATAAAGAATTGAAATAGGGATGGATCCAGAAATATTTTTGCAGTTATCTCCCCTGCATCGTAGCTATGAATGAACTGGATTTCATTCAGTTCATCGTGACAATGGTTTTGGCAGTGGTATGCTCCCTTCAAGTGTTTTCTAGTCTGTGCATATCTTTATGTAGGCTGGAAAGTAATTTACAACTTGGGTTCTTTGAAAGAATTTGCTGAATTCTTACAATTCTCTTCATTTTTTGAATAGGTCATTTCTGTGAAAACGAATGCAACAAAATTATGCCCTGTTCAAATAACAAAATGGCCGACAGACAACAATAAAAGCAAAGCAAAATAAAATGAAAGGGTCAGTTTTTAGCATCAACTCACTGTTGAGAAATGTCCACACCCTCTCATTGACTTTCTGCCCGATTCTCATCTCCGCTCTCAGTTTTCTGGTATTTCTCGTTTTACTTTTACCTCTCTCTCTCTCTCTCTCTCTCCCTCTCTTGCTCTCTTATTCCTACAATATCAATGTCTTTCTCAAACTTCTCTCTTCAAACTTTCTTTCCGTCTCCTTTTCCTTTTATTGTTCTCTGTTTGCTCATAGCTCATACATCATCAAACCATTTTGCCCGATTTTTTTTTTCTCTCGCTTACTCTCTGTATCCATTCCTTCCTCTCCTTCTCTACCTATATGTTCCTTTGACTGCCCCCCCGCCCCCGCTCGTTTCTCCCATTTTTACCCTTTTCCTCCTCTTTACTTATTCTGGCCTTAGAGAAATAAATTTTTCTTTGTCAACATGATGACTAAGATGGACCTTTTTTTTCCTTTTTTTCTATACCCTATTCCTTTATCTCTTCTCATCCTTTTCTTCTCACAAGATTAAACCAATTACTTTGTTTTAACTCACTTTGTGTTGGGATCTACAGTATCCAGCCGTATCTTGGCTCTCCATCATGAATCAGACACCACCAGGGGCGAAGAGAAAAGATGGAGGGCACAATAAGCACCCTTGTTGTACTCTTCTATCCACAACCCACCCAGTCCATTTATCCAATCAAGTCTGCAGCTATTTGCCTTTAGAATAGTACAGAAAAATCTATTTTCACTACAACTTGCACAATCCTCCAAACCTGCCTGCAAACCAGCCAGTCAGAAGCCTTTGTTCGATTTTGAGTCATCCAGTCCAATGTAAGCAAGACAGCGTGCCTTGAGCAATTCATAAATGGATTAGAAAGATTTGTTCATCTTGCCAATTGTAGAATATACAAGTTGGTGTTGAGCTCTCTCAGAATAAGGATCAGATGCATAATAACACATATATGTGTGTATATATACATATATATATATATACATATATATATATATATATATACATATATGTATATACATATATATATATATTTATGTATGTACGTATGTATGTATACATATATTTCGTTACACTTATTTGTATTTATGAAAATTTGAGAGAGTAAGAGAGATTCCTTAACACATACATGCACACACACAGACACACACTTTCATACGAGGTTGGATCAATAAAGTTGCAGCCTAACACATAGTTATTAGCTGAATTTTTATCTTGAATTTCCACTATAGAATATTGGATTTATGTGATTAATATTCATTAATGAATTAAGTGCATCAACAAGGTAGGAGATAATGTCAAAAAATGAATACTTTTGTATGAAATAAATGCTTTTTCATCATTAGACAGCGGATATCTTGATTGTCCCTATGTATGTATGCATGTATGTGTGTGCGTGTGTATATATATATATATATATATATATATATATATGTATATATATTAAAGAAAGTCTGAGATGTAACACCTATCTCTCGAGTTTTTCTCACCACCTTCCAATTGTCATTTTCATCAACATTCTGTTGGATCACTTCCCATCCACAATATAAACATATATACTTACCAAAGTACAAATCAGTAATTCAATATGCAATATGTGATGGGTTTATTTCATAAAAATGCTTGATACAAGTATATATAGTCTGAGTAAAGCTTTAAATATGAAATAATAGATCTGCTACACAGGCACGTTTATGTTTCTGCCTTCTGAGTTTCTTAAGGTGAACCTATATATATATATATATATATATATATATATATGTATATATATATGTACACTATAATACATTGCATTGTTACTATGTCACATAGGGTCCCTGGTCAAGGTTTGTAGAATCTTCAAAATTTAAATAGACTTTATCATGGATTTATATTTCTATGGTACAATCAAAAGCTATCAAAATGTGCACTGAAAATTTTAGAGAAAAACCTTTTTTACGCTATTTTGTGATTGATAAATATCATCTGATATTTGTTGAAAAAAATTTTTTGATATTTATGAACAAATTCAAAATATTAATGATAAAAACGAACACTGTCAAACGTTTAAAAATTTAAAGAAAAATTAAGACAGTTGCTGTCCTCTGCAAAATCTGCAATGTGATGTTAGGTGTATATTGCAATGTGTTGTTGGGTGTATATTGCAATGTGATGTTAGGTGTATATTGCAATGTGTTGTTGGGTGTATTTGATAGAATTGAATATATCCTAGTGCAGGGACTCCAAGATGCCTGCCCTATTGGTAGCAATTGGTCCAATAGGCTTAAAGCCAACCCTATATATATATATACATATATGTATGTACACATTATATATATATTTGTATGCACTCACATCTCAGTGTGTGCATAAGTGCAAATGTAAAATACTTCTATATGATTTTGTGTATATGTTTTTATGCATATGTATATGTGTCCCTAGAAATCTCTTAAAACATTTCTGATTCACAATTCTATGTGTCCACTGTTGAGGATTTATGTGGTCTTTGAAAATCTTCCACACATCCCCAAACTGCTGCCCTAATCCTTTTCTGTCTCCCAGTTATTTTATCCATTTTTCTCATATTCATCCCAAGACTCCAGGGTAAGCCTCACTCGATTAATTCTGATCAAGTGGACGGTCTATCTTAATAAATGCAAATGATGCTCCCAGAATCTTCCTCAATTTGCACACTCTAGGAATAGACTTCTGTTTCTTTTTTTATTCTGGTTATAGTCAAAAACCTACTCTCCCTTATTTTCTTCTGTTTCTTCATTCCCTCTTTGTATCTTTCTTTTATCTTCTTTCATCTTTCAGCTTCTTCTTCTTCTCCATTTTTTCTTCTGTTGTTTTTTTCCATTTTTTTCTTTCCTTCTTCTTTTTATCATATTCCATCTCTTCTTTTTGTATTTCTTTATTTTTCTTGAACCTCCCAGTTTCTTTCCATCTCTTTTTTTTTCTCCTTTTACTCCACAATTTTCTTCCTAATCTCATCTTTCTTTTGATTTCTTTTTTTTCTCTTTCCTTCTTTCCATACTTTAGCATATTCTAATCTTCATTCTGAGTCATTGTAATTTATGTTTTCTTTTCTAGTAGTATCTCTGCATAAAATTCCGTCTCCCAAATGTGACTGGTGCATTTTCACGACTCTTTTATTTTGACACCAGTCTTTGTCTTCGGAAATCTTCTAAAGTAAAAATAAAAAAATCTCAATGAACTACTCAAACTGAATTTCAAATAATTATCAAATTCCTGCTGAAGACTCCCAATAACAGAAGGTTGAAAAAAATGATCGAAATATATAGAGCTTGATTCACTTTCTTAAAAGCTGCCATTAAGTATATTGTTTCTCTAATGTTTAGATGAAGTCTAAAATTAGTATCAACTTTTGAATCCAATTTTTCCACTTGAAATTATTTTCTCTGAAACAGTGAAAAAAATAACAAAACAGATTTAGAAATAGTAAGATAAGAAATGATTAATTTGGTTTCAACAACACTTGTCACTTGTTTTTTTTAATTGCATACGTGTACGTGTGTGTATACATGTACATATTGGTGCATACACATATGGATGTATGATCATGTCAGGGACGCAGTAATAAACAATTAGATAGAAATAATCTCATTCATTTGAGCTGTCACTAATAATTTTCTAAGCCTTCTGAGACTCTCAACACAAGAGACGTCCGCTGATTATTCTATGCTAAATTATGCCAACCACAGCAGAAGACACGACCACGGAAATGTCAATTTAATTTGTAACAAATATTAGCTGTGACAACGGAAACAAGAAGGAAAGAGAGGGAACATTCTTTAAACAGATTGATAAATTTTGTATGTCTGCATACAGACACATACAAAATTCTTTTCTCTGTCTAGGTTTACAAAGAGAGAGAGAGAGAAAGAGAGAGAGATCCTTCAACTTCAACTTGAGCTAGTAATTGTATGTTGCATTGGACATTGTGTCATGTTCAATAAGAGTATGGCCTTTTTTTTTTATAACATTTAAGTCAATTTTTTCTTGTTTTTTTGCCTGTTTAATATTATCAAAAAACTTTTTCGTTAACTCGCTCAATTTCTGAAGTTGTTGAGAATAAATATTTCAAACCTATGCTCACAAATTCTTAAGTCTTGAAATCATTTTCAAGAGTGTCACTATTGCAATAGTTTACCTAGAGGGCATTATTCACCAATAGAGCTTTTTCTTCAAAAATGCCTAATTATTTAAAATTAGTTATAAAAACACTTTCTGGTAAGCTTCTGAGGATAGACCGATATCTGGGTCATGGTTTCCAAAGATTGAAATCTTTCCATGATGGTAACTGTTTAGAATAACTCTGCTTAACTTAAAAACGTGTCCTCCAAGTACTACCAAGAACAATAGAGACAAAAAATATGAACCAATTAGTAAGGAAAAGCTGTGCAGTGCCTTCAGCAGATGAAGCCCACTAACATTATAGGTTACCTTGCCATGAAATGCTATTTCAGTTTTCTATGTTGAAGTTCTTTGCACACGCTAGCTTATCATATATGGCAGGGATTTGCATAGTAGAGTTGGAATCCCTCTGATAGTTATGTAAAGAGTATTGGGGGCCTCTGAAATATTTGAAAAACGTCTTTTAAAGAATAGATACATACCTGAAGTTCTCTTTATTTCGATACAAATATGTTCTCCTCCTAATGTCTACCATAAAATGCTATTCAATAATTTCTTTTTAAATAGTTTTTTTTTTGTTACAGTCATAAAAACTGAAACACTTGATAAGAATAACTTGGAATCTTTGACAATTTTTTAGTCTTTATTTGTTTCTATGTTTACTTACTGTTGGATTATGACTAAAGACTAATAGCCTTAGCACCAATTGCTCTCATAACTATCAGTAAGGGGATTGTGAAAAATACTTTTCCATCAAAAATGGTTGCAAAAAATTTTGTCTCATCAAAAGGGGTCTCAAATGAAGAAAGTTTGAAAAGCCCTGGTATATGGAATCAGAGTGCTCGTAGTTGAAATATTGTTACTGTGAAATTTTATACATGTTTTGCATGATAGAATACATTAATGGGAATGTAATATTTTCACAGTTTATTCGGTATGTGCAAAAGTGCCTAGTGCTCTTTTTTTTAAAACTAGAAAGTGAATACACAGTTGAGAACCAGTTCTTGGCTGGAAACTTCTGAACATTACTTTCTCTTTTTTTCTTTTGATCAAGAGACATTGTCATAATGATTTTTTGAATGGTTTGCTGTTTAAAGAATGATTGGATTACAATAAAATTCTAACCTTATTAACTCAAATAAATACCATACATGTTGATTTATAAGGCTGACTGTTATTTTCTTTTTAAATCATGCAAATATTGCACAATGTCTAATGCACTGATATTATGACTTCTGAACTTTCGAACATACCAGAAATTCAATATTGACAGTCAAAGGGCTTGGATGAGTTCACAGTGAGCAGTATGTATGGTACTTGAGAAACAATTCATTAAATTTTTCCTGAAACTTTCTCCGTTTTAATGAAAAGCACCGAATTAATGGTGAACTCTTTGTTGATTTGTGTTTAACACACACCAATCTTTCAATTTATAGGATATAGGGAGATTTTTATTGAGTTTGACAGAATGTATTTTAGAATGTGTTATAAGCCATTGAATGTGTTATAAGCCATTGGATAATGTGCTTTCTTTATCTAATTAGTTCCTCAACAATCTCACCTGATGTTGACCTTAGCATGAAACATATCAAGAAAATTGGGGCTAAAAATCTTTGAAAATCAAAGGTAGACTTTCACATGAGAACAACTAATATGCATGTAAATATAGTGTATGTTATGGGAACTTATAAACATACATATCCATACATACAGGCACAAACTCTCATATATATATACATGCATACATACTGACACACACACACACACACACACACACATATATATATATATATATATATATATATATATATATAAGTATATGCATGAGCATATATATATATATATATATATATATATATATATATATATATATATATATATATATATATATATATATATATATTAATGGCCACATGGAAAGGCAAATTGTTTGAAAGATTCACAGGAATTTGCAAATTTATCCCAGGTTCAGCAGTTGTTGACCTTGTTGGCTGTAATAAGAACCTATCCTTTTGATTGTAATTTTTATTTATAAATCTAGACATACAAATTGTAACTAGTACCTTCAAACCATCAAACCATCAAGTACATAATTGAAAAATGAAATGGTGTAGCGATCCCAAAGGCAGGTATCAATGAAATACCATACATAAATAGAACAGGCTATCAGGATATCAGTGATTAGAAGTGAATTGAGGCAAGTTGAACGATTCAATAACATTCATACAAAGACAACATAGTTGATTTCCCATTTTAAATAATGCCACTTAATGTCAGTTTAAGGTAAAAGATGTCAGAAAACCAGTATTTTCAAGCTTTGAATTTTCAGCTTCTTTTTGTATTTTATATTGCTTCAATGAAGCTCTAACCAGTGAAACATGTCTGTAAATTGTTATTTTTTTAAAAAGATTTGTCTTTCCACATAATGATATCATTCTAAATAATATTTATTTGCTATATATATATATATATATATATGTATATATATATATATATATATATATATATATATATATATATATTGTATAATAATAATTAATAATTGTGTCGTCCACAGACTACTGTTTCGTTGTACTATAACTCTTCAGTGTGGCTACAGACTATCCAGTATCCCTCCCAGTACTGCTAGGTAGGGTCAAAAACTTTCGCTTCAGACCCAGAGGCAGATGCTCAACTCCTGCTCTATGCAGAACTGGATGGTCAGTGGGCCCAAATTAAGCTATATATTTAATTACGCATAATTCCCCATTCACCAGAGTGCTCCATTTTGGAAGATCATTGCATAGCAGCTTATAGAAGACAAATGCCCTACCTTAGAGTGCTCAACCCTAAAGAAGGGAGCATTAATTATAATAATAATACATGCTTATATATATATCTATGCATAGACATGCAAATAGTTATTAGTGTTTATGCTCGCTAGAATTGTGCTTAGACGCACCGAAATCATAGACGTTTATCGATTCCAAAAGCCATTCACGCATATCAGTAGATACACTGAATAAACTTGTTGATGTATCTCACATCTGCTCTGGAAATCTATGCATAATTCTATACACTTGTGTCCCCCACCAATCCATATGCTTGATTATGCATACTGGGACACAAGTATATATACACACATACATACACATGCATATGTGTACACAGACACATGCACAAGCTTGTTTTTGTGCTTTTGAATATGAATAGTCTTCAGAACAAAAAAAGAAAAATCTTTAAAGTACAGGAAATTGATTTCGGTCTGGTCCCTTCCTGAATTCCCCTGACGGAACAAGTTAATCATTCTCAGTATTTTTTAGAATCTGTCATGCATGCAAGCATTCACAAATATAGACCTATATATTCATTCATATTCTCCCTTTTTTTTCTCTCTCTCTTTCATCGGTACAGTCAGTTTTTAACAACCAACCAATCAACCGAGCAACTGAGAATGCAGTGAAAACATTCGAAGATGTTCTCCTCTGATGGGAATTTTCTGGTAAGTTTATTTATCAATTTGTAGTCTCAATAATTTTTCTCTTTCTTATACTCACTCATCGTGGTTGCTTCATGTATTTAATGTTTGGGAAAAAAATCAGGTAATTTACTGATTTTTCCCAACTGTTAATCTCATCGATCTTGCATACAAATTAAATACGATCACTTGCTGTCGTTGTAGCTTCATGTTTATGGCAAAAATAAATCACACTTAAGGCAGCGAATATTCTGGTGGGAAAATTCCAATTGGCAAAATGCATCTGTATTTAATTTCTCATCAGAAGTTTTTCTGACTCAATTCGATAGCATTAGATACGATCATATTGTTTTTATAAAGACAGACAAGCAGACATAAAACAGTTTGTATATACAAAGAAATTTATGTTGTTCAGAAGATTTTGTAAACACGTGAATCTCATAAGTTTAAGAGAAGGAAAGTATAGTAGAATGCCTCCGACTTCTAACTTCAAAAACTAGAATCCAAAAAGTTGCCTTTATTTCTTGATTCAGATTCTGATTCCTGCCACCAGATGCAAACTAACTACTTTTTCAGCCTCAATGCAAACCCATAAATAAGGGTTGCATACAGTTGTCATCTGGTGGTTGGAAAGAGTTAAAGAGAAAGACTGAATATGTTCCTAATTTTTTTATGACTAAGAAATATAGTAGTCATTCCAGGAGTACAGAATGGTTCCACATTCTATTGATGGGATAAAAGTAGTTTTAGGGCTTTTAGTATTACAAACCGAGATGAAAAATATTGGATGAATGTCAAATGATAGGATCAGTTTATGCATTTGATATAACAAAGAAGAAATGGCTTGAACAGGAACTGATTAGGGAAGTCAAGAAAAGAGAGGAAATGACGAAGAAAAGGAGATGCGGAGGGAAGTGAAAAATGATGAAAGGAAATGATGAAAAAGCAAGAATAAAAGCTAAAAGGAATATGAATGATCCGGTAAAAAATATTGAAAAAATCTTTACAGAATTCTTAAAGTATTGTGGAAAACAGGAAAAAAGTCAGTTCAAACAAATTGAAATGTCAAAGGCCAACTTAATACACTAAGCAGATAAATAGATAGATAGGTAGATAGATAGATAGATAGATAGATAGATAGATAGATAGATAGATAGATAGATTGATAGAATAAAGCTGAGATAGATAGATAGATAGATTGAGAGAATAAAGCTGAGATAGATAGATAGATAGATTGATAGAATAAAGCTGAGATAGATAGATAGATAGATTGATAGAATAAAGCTGAGATGGATAGGTAGATAGATAGAAGAAATGAAGCTGAGATTGATAGATAGATTGAAACTGATATATGTAGATAGATATATAGAAGATGAGAAAGGTTGATAGAAGCTGAGATTGATAGATAGATAATTTCACCACTACAGTCAATAACTGAACAACCATAGCATCCAAATTTGAAGTCATGTAAAAAAATTCAATCAAAGAATGAATATTATCAGAATAAATTCTTTTTATGACGACTGGAGTTTTTCAATGGGAAACATCTAAGATAAAGAAAAAAAATATATCTAAAACCATCTAGACTCTGGAAAATCGTGATCTTATAAATAAACCCATCAAAATGAGGCCCAAAAAAGCCTTTTTTCCAAAAATCGAAAAAGTATTTCTAGTCTCGTGGAGTACTGATGCAAATTTTCCAGTCTGTAGACGAATGGTATGGCCAGGACCACTGGAATACATAAACACATAAACAAACACATGCATGCATTAAAAAAAAGGATAGAACCCTTCGCCATCTTTGATGGTTTTGGTTGTTCAACATTATTAAATGAAAAGGCAAGAGTGAGATAGTCATAGTTCATGGCTATTAACTGCTAAGTTTCCTTTTTCATAAAATCTCACTAGATGTTAAAG
>OY735200.1:65401350-65411350 GCA_963457665.1 Thysanoteuthis rhombus
ATTTACCCAATAATAACTATTTTGATAGTATAATGCTCCACTAGAAATGATTATATCCTGGTATGTTTGGTTTAGGAGAAAATTAAATTATAAATTATTATTGAAGAAATACTGTGTATATATATATATATATATATATATATATATATATGTGTGTGTGTGTATATATATATATATATATATATATATATATATATATATATATATATATTGCATCAAAATATTAGAAATATCCTCCTAATCCAAATCAAACAAAACTCCTTCAAAGAAGAAATAGGAGAATAATGACCAGCAGTAAATGAATCAAACAAGGGGAAAACAAATGTTAGAATTCAATTACACAAAAGCAGAATGAAATATTAGAAAATTTTCAAATCATATTGGTTATTATACACTGAATTATTACAAATCATTATTATTCCTCATCTCAGAAATTCAGACAAAACTATATTGGTTTTCCATTTAATTTTCAAACCAAAGCCAAGACTTTACATCAGCCATTAAGTCCGGCTGCATCCCCAGAGAAGTACCTGGAATCTAGCTTAAGATTATGTTCAGAAAAAATTCATCAATGCATAAAGTTGTTTTATTTGATGGATAAAAAGTTTGTTTGGTTTATTGAATAAAGATGAAAAAGCAATTGTTTTATTTTCATCATTAAATTTATTCAACATCATATCTACTATTTTGTTCCTTCTTCTGTTTCCTGCCTTCTGTCGAACAACTTCATAATTCCATACTTCTAGAACTTTTTATCTATTTCAGCAAAAATCTGCTTGGTGCCTTTTGCAGTCTCCTAGGGAATTGATTTTTTTTCTATTCAACAAAAAATAGCATTATTCTGATATATATTACTTATAACAACCTTTCTTCTGATTCTAGAAGCCTTTTATTAGATGCTGCATTCATTTGGTCTAATTGAAAGGAGTACTTATCTGAAGCAATCGTTTCATCCTCTGGAGAAAGCTCATCTTATATATATTTCAAGTAATGTCTCTGTTTGATGGCTATCAACCTCAATTGGTCTACTTGACAAAAGAACATCGTTCGGTGAGAAATTTGCAAACCACTTTTGACACATTCCATTTTTTACAATACCTTCTCCATCAGCTGCGCAAATCTTTTGTTCTTCTCTTGTTTGAGCCGCATTCTTATTTTTCTTGGGATGAAAAAAGCATAATCTATCAAATAATTTGCTTGTTTTTCCATCTTCAATGTTAGAATCAATGAGCAAAAATATTTTTTGGGACACTCTAATATGGCTGTTGATCTTTTTGACCCTTCTGGCTGAGAAATAGTCTGATCTCACGGATGTATATTTCAGATCTTTTTAATATCCATTGCCTAGCTTTATGCAAAAATGATCCAATCTGAACTATTTTCAAGGTTTGGACCAGGAAAAAAAATCTTAGAGAAAGCATTAAGCAGAATTTGAAAGACCAAGACAGCAAACGTTATTTAGTGGAGTAGAAGCCATCTTGCAATATCAGTAAAGTACTAACCATGGGAAAACACAAACTAAAATAAATGTAAGACTTTGTGCTTCAGCCGGTAAGAAGATCTGCTATCAATCTGTCAAAGATCCTTGCAGAACTTAACATAAATGCCTTCTTTCAGAAAATAAACATGACAATAACAATATGATTTTGTTAGAAATTAGATTCAGAAAACCAAAGGGAAGAAAATTATATTTTTGTTTAGAATTTATTGATATGTAAGGTATTCAAAATTGATGGATGAAGAACAAGGAAGCTAGTTCGGAGACCATATGCTCAAAAGTGAAAGTGAAAGTAGATTTAAGTTCTAGCGATGAGGCTAAAAACCAAGGAGAATTTGGAGTAGATGGACTGGAAGAGAAGCCATTAAGATTCAATAAACTCCTGAGACAACAAAGGTAGCTGAAGCTGTAATATCTAGCACAGTGGCAGCGAAATAGCAGCAAGGTCCTTGGGGCTATTTAGGCTCTAATCTAATTTCTATTGATCCCAAACCCTCAGTCATTAAGTAAGCTCACACTTGGCCTCTGTGTTTGTGTATCTATCCCTTTCTCTTTCTCTCGCTGTGTTTGCATGTGTTAGTAAACATTTGTACAATTCTATCTGTGTGTAACATGTTCCTGGCAAAGACATTATTCAAGGTGTATCCATGTACAGGTAAGAGTCACCTAATGTTTGGGTAACATTTTGTGCGATTCTGACATTGAGCAAATATCATATAATACTGTATGCTGTACAAGCATATGACATTGTGGACCATAGCCAAACTACTTGTACTGACTAAATCGTCAAAATTATGCACGATATTGCGAATAGTCCCACATCTTTGAATACGATATATTCAAAATAAAATGTGCACAATTATGCTGGTTCCAAAGCTTATGCTAGACTAGGCCTGCTAAAGTACCAATATCAGTTGTCTACAATTGCCAATCTGCTTTCTGCATTCTGAACAGAAGATACAGTTGCAAGTATACTTTTAATATGAAATGAAGAAATATCGTATGAATACTGTCTGTATTACAGTACAGTTACATATTTACAGCGATGAATATGGTAAGTGTACTGTAGATGAGCCAACATTGACAAAACTTAACGTTTGTCTAGTGTTAGAAATTCCAGTGCGTATGTAACGTTTTGATACTGTACGTCTTTACCCAAAAATTGATATAGGAATTCATGTGGTGGAAAATACGTTTATTGTTACTTTATTCTCACAAAAGTTGAATTAGAGCAACTGTATAATAGAAAATGGCAATATCTACGTATTAACAAAAAATACCATGAAATAATGTAAGCAAAATAGTATAGAATGTCGTCTGAATAGAAACATATCACAGCTTTGGCCTACCGTAAGCAGCATTTTCGTGTAATGATCACAACGTTACAAAAAATTAATCTTCATGTTTGCTGTAAACTTTTATGCAAAGGATCATTTATTTTCACTATTTTTTTTTTTTATACAAAATATATTTTTTCATGACTGTTTCAAAAGTGAAAAAAATTCTCTCCGATGTCGACACCTGAAAATGAAAAATGAAAGTTCCGCTTCGATTCTGTATCCTGAAATGGAAAAAAAAAATCTTCCTCTAGATTCTGACCCCTAAAAGTGAAGAAAAAATTCCCTTGGATTTCGACCCCTTGAAGTAAAAAAAATATGTTCCCCGCGATTTAGACTCCTGATAATCGGAAACAAATTCCACTCGACTTTGATCTTTGAAAAAGAGATTAAACGCTCTCTTTTGATTTTGATTTCTAAATGAAGAAATCTCCCTCCTTGATTTTGATCCCTAAAAGAGAGAAGAAATCTTCATCTTTGATTTTGATCACAAAAAGTAAAACGATTTCTATGGATTTTCACCTCTAAAAGCAACAAAAAATTACCCCTCGATTTTGGAGATTAGATGAAGAATTGTAACGTTATTTCAATTAATTATCTTAATGTGAACAGTTTTTACCTTCATCTTAATATGAAAACAACTGAAAATTAAGTTGTTTAATTTGTTTGGTTTTCTTCGTAATTTGGCTTACACCCTGCAGAAACAGTATGGGCATCTAATTCTTTCTTTCAAACAGAAATAAGGAAAAACTTGACACGATTTAAAAGAATCCAAAATTACGTTTTGAAATAGGGTATTTATTTCACAAGCTGCGCGGTCACCCCTATGCAGCGGCGTATGACACGAAGACTTTTTATTAGCAAGAAATGAGAATTTACATTAGAATGACGCTGAAAATATAGAAGAGTAACTACATAATCCAGTAACAAACATGATTGATATTGCTATCGAATATCATGTACAATATTCACTAATCTCTTTGTTTATATTTTGAAAGCCACTGTCTGCTTACGACTGTTATGTCCCGTTTCCAGACAGAGAATGTTCAACTCCATAAGAACCTTATGGGACATCGGACGTATATGCGATCGGATGTTAAGCGGCGGATATCTGTGTATTTGTAAATATATGCATGGATACGTATGAAACATAGCGCAGACAACATATTGTGCAAAAGGTGAAGGGAGATTAAGTTTTTGTTCGTGTGTATGTATGTATGTGTGTGTGTGTGTGTGTGTGTGTGTGTATGTGTGTGTGTGTGTGTGTGTGTGTGTGATTCATTTTGATTTTGTCAGTTTTCAACGTATATATTTTTAATCTATCAAGTTGGTGCAAAATTATCTCGGTTTTTCGCTGTAAACTTGAAAGCAGTACGTCTTAGATATTAAAGTTATCAATCGAAATAAGAACCTTCAGAATCTGCACATTTTTGCCAACTAGAAACAAGTCTATTTATTCTGGAAACATAGAAGTATGGAGTACAGTAACAAATGAATTTCGAGTTGCTGCTTGGTTGTTGAAGACCTTCCCTTGCAGGAAGTGATCAAAATACTTGGAAAGGTGGTAGTCAGCCGAAGAGAGTTCTGGTGAATAAGATGAGTCAAGTATTATTTCGTAGCCTTGTTCTTTCAATTTCTGTCGGGTCATTCACACGATATACGGTTGGGCGTTGTCATAGGGGAAGAATTGGTCCTTTTCGATCGTCTAATATTTATTGAACGTGAACGTTCCATCGAGTTGATTTCCTGGCAATACTTCTTTGCAGTGATGGTTTCGCCAAGATTCAAGAAGTTATAGTGGACAATTCCGCTTCCCCAACCCTAAAACAGTGACCATAATCATCTTTTGTTTGCTTCACCTGTGTCCAGACACTGTGCGGAACACTCACCGTTGATTGTTGAACAGAATCCATTTTTCTTCACATGTCACAATGCGATCAAAAAATGTATAGTTTTGTAGCCTCCAAAAGCTCAGAACAGATTTCATGACGGCTATTTTTGTTTATATTCATTCAGCTCGTGCAGCACCTATTTGTCGAGCTTTTGTGGTTTTCCAATTTGATACAAGTGTCCAACAACTTCTGAAAGATCAAGGTTTAGATCCTCTGCGACATCTTGAATTGTTTTGCGTAGGTCCACCTCGATAATGACCTTCAACTGGATATCGTCAATCATAGAAGACCGTTCTCATTTTCAAAGCTTTCGACTCAATTTCGAATTTTGGAGCCAGTGTTGTGCTGTACGTTCATTGACGTTACCCTGATCAAATACTTGGATTTTATTGCGAACAGTTTCCGCTACTTCATGTCCCACTTTGAACTTATACACCAAAATTGCTCAAATTTTCTTTTTCTCATCTTTGACTGACAGCTTCAAATAAGCTAGAATAAAAGAAAAAGGCTTAAATAATTAGAGCAAAATTCATGCTTTAAAATTGCATATTCCATTAATAAAGAATAGTTTATTCCAAAATGAGCATCAAGGTTTACAATAACAAAGACTGCAATTATTTCTGCGCCAATCTGAAAATCTAAAAGCATTTTTAGGTGGTGTTTAGTGGAGTACTGGTGCTATTTTCAAGCCTGTAGACAAAATGGTATGACCACGGGCGTTGGAACACACAAACACATGCACATATAAAAAAGGGAGAGAATACTTTGCCATCTTTGATGGCTACGGTTGTCCTATAGAAAGAAGTTGAAAAGATGGATGGATAGACAAAAAGAAGCCAAGATAGACAGAAATGTAGGTAGAAAGAAGCTGAGATATATATATATAGAGATAGATAGATAGATAGATAGATAGATAGGAAGAAAGAAACTGAGCTAGATAGATAGAAGCTGAGATAGATCGATGGATAGAAGCCGAGGGATAGATAACTAGAGAGAAAGAAGCTGAAATAAATAAGCAGGGATAGGTAGGTAAAAAAGATAGAAGTTGAGATGAATAGATAGAAAGATATGGAGGTTGAGGTGAACAGAGAGAAAGAATCTGTGATAGATAGATAGTCACACACATTCAATATCTATTTATCTATCCTGACAACTTTACAACTATCTTCGATCAGAGTAAAATTTGTTCTGGACCGTGTCTTGCAGTCTCGATGAAGACAATATTCATTACTTGGTTCTTTTTACGAGTGTGCCGTGTTATTTCTTTCTCTCGTCAAACATTGGCAATTGCATAGATTCTGTATACACTTGTGTACTCTTGCACATGTTTACTACGACGGACATGTTTACCACTTGAGATGTATGTGTATGTTGCATTTCTGTCGGTCACTTTCTTTCCTCTCCTTTTTCACAACAACTGTAATAGATTTAACGCAGTTATTATTAGTGATAATAGCAATATCTCTATTCCTTTTTCCTCCGTGTCTTTTTTGTATTCTTCATCTTTCATTGTTCACAAGTTTTTCTTTCATTAAATCTCTCTCTCTCTCTTTCTCTCTCTCTCTCTCTCTCTCTCTCTAATATATGTTGTACATAGTAAAAGACAAAAAACTTGGGGACAAAAATTGATACGGTATTTCAATGCAAGTAGTTGCATAACTTCAGGGGAAAGGATTATTCTTGATGATTTGGGAAAGATTATCTCTACCTGACAACTATATAATTGATCACCCATTAAAACAAACTATTCCAATTAAATTCAAATTAGTCAAACAATTACACACACACACGCACACACACACACACACATATATATATATATATATATATATATATATATATATATATATATATATATATATATATATATATATATATATATATATATTACCCATTGAAACGAACTATTAAAGTTATATATATATACATATATATATATATATTACCCATTGAAACGAACTATTATATATATATATATATATATATATATACATGTGTGTGTGTGTGTGTGTGTGTGTGTGTGTGTATATCAGTTTACTTATTATCTACGTATCTATCACTCTGTTTGATCTATCAATATAAGTGAGAATAAGAAATACATTATTTGTAAATACCAATGACAAATTTTTGTCTGTCCCACCATTTTATATTTCCTCTAAAATAAAGCCAAGAATGGTTACTACGCGTGTTAAAAGAAGTATTCATTGCACTTCCGATCATTTCAATTTTCAAAGGATATCATTCATGATCAGGATCTTCTTATATTCTTCATTGTACCAATACTTTTCTTCTCTTTCCTTATTGCTATTCTCACAAGTTTCCTCTTCGATTTGTATAGTTTTCTCTAGGTTCGTTTGACTAGATAATCTTTCCCCTTTTTTTGCCTTTCTCAGCACTCTCTGTTTTTTTGTGTGAAATACATCTTCATTTTTGCCTTTCGTTTGTATTTTTCTATTCGTTGTTTTTCCCCCCTCCTTTTTCTTGTTGTTGTGGTTGTTGTCTTCACCCCCGCCCCTCATGTTATTAGTAGGAGGAGGAAGAGGAGGAGGACTAGTAATTTCTATTTAAAAATTTGCTCTCTTCTTTTGATGCTATTTTTTATCAACAGAAGCTATCTTCTAGCGACACATTCGAAAAGGGTGCACAATTACTATTAGTGCAATCTCTTTATATATATATATATATATATATATATATATATATATATATATATGTATATATATATATATATATATATATAGTTGAATGTGGATTGGCTACACGAACTATCTCATGTTTTACTCCAAAACAACTCAACTTCCATAGTTGAATGTATCGAGCACTCTATGAAATAAATCCATCACATATCAAAAGTTGCTTTATATTATCAATATATTATATTATGCTATGCTACTAGCCTGATCTGTACCATATATATATATATATATATATATATATATATATATATATATATATATATATATATATATATATATATATATATATATATATATATTTATATATATATATCCTCTAACTCGCTCACTGATGACCGGTGCTCAAAAAACTACTACCCTTGTCTTGTCACCGCCCTTGCAATTTCACCTCCTGCTGATTTCAATCGATCGGATAGATCTTTCATTGTTTAATAAACAGCTTCTTTCTGTTTCGATCATCACCATCATCATCATCATCGTCGTCGTCGTCACCATCATCATCGTCATCATCATCATCAACAACAACTTTCGTTCTTTGCTTCTTACTTCCTTTCACCGAATACACAACATTCAGTCGGTCGCTGCCTATCTAGGAGGGAGGACGTCCATCGAAAGGGCTACTCCAGAGGCTAACCACCTCGTATAAATCTTCCACGCTAGAGAGAAGAAAAAAAGAAAAAGAAAAAAAAAAGAAAAAGAAAGTACAAACCCGTTCAGCTATCCAATAAGCACCGAATTGATTCTGGCGATTGAATTGTTGTAGTTCACACCCTAGCACGTGCCCGCATGTGCGCCAGGCTCTATCTGTGTGCTCCGTTGTCAGTGAGACTCTGCTGAGGGTTGCGCTGTTCTTGCCTGCTTTGCCCGCCCGCCCGGCTGTCACTCGAACCATTCATTTGGTTAACAACAACAACAATAAGGGAGTCGCTGCTCAGCGGACCGGCTCGCGCATACTTGCATTTTTTTTTCCTGCTCGCACTCTTTCTCTTCTATGTTGTTGTAATGTATACAGCATAGGTAAGAGAGAAAAAAAAACGATTCAATTTTTTTCTTATCTTAAAAAAAAAAACAAAAAAACATACCTGCAGTTATTACATACCAACCGCTGCCAGTATCATTATAATCTCTCCTTGGTTCAGATGATGATCATGATGATAAAAGTGTGGTCAGTTGTAGTGTCGATGGTGATGATGGATATAGGGCTATGCAGGTAAGTTCAAGTTTCTCTTTTCCTTTTCAAGTGACATAACGAAAAACGTCTCTCGTTTTTAAAAGATTATAACTTCTTTCGGCGTTAACAGATGGTTGGATGAATCAATGGTTCGCGGTCGTTTCGCCTATATAAATTATTATTATTGTTAATGTTTTCTCTCTGACTTTCACCCTTTCTCTCTCTCTCTCTCTCTCTCTCTCTCTCTCTCTCTCTTTCAATGAATGAATGAATGAATGAAAAGCTTTAAAATTTGAAACGTGATATGGAATAAATTGTAAATACCACGCTCTTCTTTCTAGCTTATGAAGATAATAGTCAGAACTAATTTCGATGTCAGTTGACAGTACACGAATAAATATATTAGATTCATTTCGTTGTCCACAATGTTGTTGTAAGGATTATAGTATACACATCCTCTTCAACTTTGACTTTCATTCCTTTTTTGTGAAATTAGTGACATATGTTTGTTTTTATGCTGTATGCAAGTTGGCTGAATTTAACACAGAAGATGGAATACTCACAAAGGATCAAACTCACTATCAATGGCTTGTGAGACTGGTTAATAATGATGGAATAGTTCAATATGCCATTATCACTTGCTTTTTCAAGTTTTGTTATCTTCGTGGGCAACAACAGGGATTTCGTTATTTACCCTTTTTTTCTACTCCCCGAATTTGTTGCTGTGTGGAAAAATGTAAACCGTGTTTTACATAATAGATAGATGGATATAAATACATTTTCGCATGCGTTTGTAAATGTAGAGTTCTCTTGGTATTTGTGCACACATTTTTGGGATTGATATGCGCGCGTTTAGTAGAGAAGTTCAAAATCATGTGTTGTGATAGTTTTTTTTGCTTAACTGATATGTTTTGTTGTACATTTTTCCTATTCAAAATACTTGTGCGCTATGTACTATAATGAGAGACTAAAAGAGCAAATTAAATTAGTCTTTATTCATTTATTTATCTATTGTGTGTACGTCACTCTCCACTGTGCACTGTATCTGCATGGTCAAACTATCGATGTGTTACGCTTACTTTTCCTGGGGTATCGTGAATTTTACAACCGAACGCTCTTTCTCCCATTCAAAATCGAAGTTAGCTCTCTCTGAGATGAAAACCAGTATAATTCATTAGATTCGCAACATACATCTTAATCACACCATCCAGCATTCGTCAAACTACTTCACTGAATTCCACGTAAAGACTGTCGCGATGTCACTAAAAAATGGAATACATGCGTGTATGTGTGTAGGTTTGTGTAAACATAGGCACGTCAAGAAGTTCACGTCCAAATGAGGAAAACAGAATTCATCTCACACAACTATTTGTATGTTTAATATTTATTTTTCGACATAATCACAT
>OY735200.1:65416350-65438850 GCA_963457665.1 Thysanoteuthis rhombus
TAATACTGGAGGTCCATCTGGGCCAAATTTCTTTACATCTCTTAAGAGGACCATTCACTATTATTCATCCCACATCTGATGGAGTCTTGCAAATTCCAGTCTGAATTGTTTCTGGATCATCTTCAGAGCTGGACGTTGCAATTTTTACCTGTGCTGGAATACTGACTTTTTAATTGTTCATCTAATGGTCTTTTTCTGAACTTGAACCCGAGTTTCAGCCTTCAGACTAATTATGGACTGATTGGGGATTCACTGCAGTGATAACTGCTCTCTCATCATGATCAGACATCTTCTCGGGTCTAATATCTCAGTTCTCAGCTTCATAATTTGGGGGGTCATACCAAAACCTTTTCACAAATATCTGACCGAGTAATTTGCTCAACTATTGCATGTTGTGATTGCCCCTGATACCAAAGTTCCGCAATCTTATTACATTGGAAATTGGACTGTTTTGATCTCTTTCCATACACTATGTAAACTTGACACAATTTCTAATAACAACAATAAATTGAACTATGTATATACACATGTTCCTTAAGAAAGGGATATATGACTCGACAGAATGATTATGATTAGCGTTATATAATATTGAAACATTTTGAAATGATCTCTGGTTATTTGCACAGTGAATGTATCATTTGTTCTAGACAATGTAAATGAAATAAACAATTGATGAAAATGAGGCTGCTGCTGGAATCAAACCACTCTGTGTAATTAGCGGAAAATCATTTCAAATAGTGTTACAATATAATATGATATAATATGGTGTCATTTATAATCATATATATCTATATCTATATATCTATACATCTATATATACATATATATGTGTATATATATATATATATATATATATATATATATATATATATATATATATATATATATATATATATATATATATTTAAACAGTGTGCAGATGTCAACATAATTGAAAGCGAACAGACAAGACAGGTCAATTTTGAAAATATTTCTATTCTGAAGTTGATGGTAATGAATATTGAAATATTTTTACTTCTGCATTTTTATCAGTTCCTGAAAATTGCAATATTTTTTTTTTTTCGAATTATCTTAACATTTCTTGCAGATATTTGTACATATACATTGTGTACATCTGTATTCGTGAATTTTTTCTAAAAATGTCTCTTGTATTTGTATCATACCTCATGCATATATCTTTATATGGCTGTGTTATGGCTGTGTGTTTTAGTTATGAAGCACTTTCTTTTTATCTTTCCATCAAGCGAAATACTTCACATTTCCCCTTCACACTTATTCATATGGTCTGTGATGGTATCTTTCCTATTGGCAGATGTGATGTTCTGAATGAGTTGCAAAAGAAATTTTTAAAAAAAGAATGTACAGGGAGAGGGAAAGAAATAATACACATGTGCACACACTCACAATGCACACACACACTGGTAGTAAAGAAAGGAAGAAAGATTAGTAACATGAAAATGTGAATGAGAAATAAAGAAAGAAAAATGATGAAAGTCAAAAGAAATGTGAGGAATAATAAAGAGAAGAGAGAAAGGAAGAAAAAACAACTGAAGGTAAAAGAAACAAAATCTGAGATGAAAAAAAAGAAGAAAAATGAAACATAGAAAAGAAAGAGGAATAAAGAAAAAGGAAAGAAAATCAAAACTTGACAAAAAAGAAAAAAAAAGAAAATTTCTGGATGATTTTTTAAAATTCTTGCTTGCTTATAAAATCCAAACATGATGTCTTCTTCCTCAAACTTAATTCTTTTTTTTCTTTCTGTCCACATTTCCATTCCTTTCTCTCAACACTTACAAAACCGTTCACTCCGCCTTTGTCCCTAACTCATATTCACCACAAATCAGGATGCATTTCCTAGGTGCCAAGTTAGAAAATGTAAAAAAAAAAAATCCTTAAAGAAAAAAAAGTTCTGAAATTATTCCTTGTTAAGTCAGGGGAAAATATCTATAAAAAAAATATTTAAAAAAAAAACAAAAACGTTTGTAGAATTTTGGAATGCTCTCAAGTAATATGGCAAAAATAAAATTATTAAGAGCAATGTGGCTAAAAATGAAATAGAAAAAAGAGAATAAGATAGAATCAAAATATGAAATTTATGAAAACCAGATTTTGAGGAAAGAAGATAAAAATATGGCAATGTGATTCTATAAATCTGATACAAAAAAAAAACATTCATAAAAATTTGGATTAATATGGAAGCATAACAATGAGAGATCAAGTAAAATAACAAAAAAATAAATAGGAACTTATATATCAAATTTGAATTTAAAATGATCAAATCAAGGGGAAAAAGCCGAAATAGCAAATATGATAGATTGAAAATAAAGATTTATGACAAAAAAAACAATTACAAACAAATGAAAAACAAGAAAAAATTGGGTAAAATGATTCTAATTTTCTTAGAATCAGCTAAAATAAGCAACAGAATAAAATATCTAAACAAATAGACAGAACATTATGATGAATTATAATAAATTCAAAGACGCAATATTCTAAAGACGAATCTCAAAAGTACATCTAATCAAACGGCATTTGAAGCACAAGTGAGAAATAGGAAACAAATTAAAATCAAATTTTAAAATCTTGAAAAATCATATGATTTCTCCGTTAAAAAAAACAAACTAAATTGTGAAATGGAGCAGAAGTAAAAATAAATGAAAAAAAAAAATTGCTTGAGATGAAGTTGTAGAAAATGTTTAATGAAACTAAAATTAAACACCTATGAAAATGTCAGTTCTTTTAAAAAGATTCCATTGCTGTTTGTTGCTATGGCAACAGCGTATAAACTACTTATCATTCTGTTGTCCCCTCGAAACTTGAAAATATTTGCTTGATTTTTTCCTCATCTTTCTTCAATACATTTTTGTTTACAAATCCTTTCTTGATTCTTTTTGCTGATTTTGTCTTTGAAAAATCAATGTTTCTCTTCCCACCACTCAAAACTGTCTTCAAAACTGAGCTGAGCATCAGTTTTTGGCTGGCCTCTGGTTTTATCATGTTTTTGAAAATATCAGTTTTATCTTGTGAAAATAGATTATTGCACATTTCTCAAGTACACCAACTGTTGCCATAAAGTATAAGAGATTTAAAATTTGCCCACACAATTGCTAGTGTTATCTTTTACTAGGCAGCCTTGATAACCTTTTCATGTGTTAAAAGACATAGGAATATGTTATATAAGATAGACATTGAATTTTCTTTTGAACCTTTGTAAATATTACACTACATCCATTGCACTGGTATTATGATTAACGGTCTGTGTACTGAAACTCAAAATAGGTTCCCAAACTTTTCCGGATCACCACCTTCTTTAAGAGCATATATTTCATCAGTGCAGTCATATTTCAGTCATTTTTTTTTCCAATTCAGACATTCATTTTTTTGATCAAAAATATAATTGTACAGAAAAATATAAGAGTACTTAATTAATTGATATCAAAATAATTGACTCTATGTTGAGAAGGTTTTGATTTGTATTCCTTGTCCCGTGCCCTTCCTTGTCTTCCAATGCCCCCTTTCAGTGCCCCCAAGGGGATGGTAGCATCCACTTTGGGAACTACTGATATAGAAAGCTATGGGGCTTGGATGAGTTGAATTGAGCAATAATCCTCCAAATACTCTTCTAAAACAATTGTCTCAAATATGCATTTATAGTTTTCAAGGTTCATTATTATTCAATGAGTTTTTTGAACAAGTGAACATCTTCCTGTTGTTTGCATTGTTAACACAACATTTTAGCCAATCCATTCTATGGTCTTCTCCAGGTGATATAAATATGAAATTTGGCACAAATATTCTTGATGGGTACAAATCATTTTCAAATGTGGAGACATGTCCATACTGTCCATCCATAGCAATCCCACATGACTCTATGTAGCCCAGTAAAAATTCCAAGCTTTTTAAACTGGAAAAAAAAGACCCAATACCTCTATGCATATGCTGCTTATTCTTGCTGATGTTGACAGGATGAATCTCAACGAATATTTACTGGACTGCATTATGGCTGCATTATGACCAAATTGTATGATTTATGTATATTGCATTGCAGCACAAAAACATTCCAGATAAGTGAGGCTGAAACTTTGCTCAGAATCCTCAAGGTTTAAGTGGTCTCTATAGAATAAACATAACATTTCTTGATTCTTTTGATCCGTCTCAGTCTGAATAGAGTAAAATTCAATGATATATGAATTTTCTCCTGGTTGTAAGGATTCAAGTAGTTTTGTCGTTATGAATCTGCTTGATAGATTCGCGAGTAAGTACGTAAGTGTTGAGTGACTCATTCTCAATCAATGCCAACTGCTTCAGTCAGTGCTACTTATGTATTCATAAAATTGGCAACAAGTGTAACAGAAATATCTTTGATAAGTATAGAGACATAAAATTCATAACAATCAAATACATGTGCCAATCCACAAAAGCTTTCAGATATATCTCATACAGACACATACACATGTATGTATGTATACATGTATGTATGTGTGTATGTATGTATGTAGTAGAACAAACAGGGCAGGGGCTACCCACCCTGGTAACACCATCAGAGGAGTTTACACCAAAGTGAATGCTGCATAAAAATTTCTCTTATTGTCTCTTGGTAATCCATTTCTTCAAACAAACATCAGTCTGTTTGCACAATATATCCAAAAGTTCTCAATGAATTTCAGCTAAATTTCTTGGAGGGGTAGACAATAGAGCAAGGGAGAGTCAGTTCAATTCTAGAGCTGATCCAGGGATATCTTTTGATTGAGAGATATTTTCCTTTTTTTTCTCATATACTTAGTTATACGTTCCTGAATGTCCACACAATAGCTCCAGAAGTTTTCAATGGATTTTTAGGCTTATGTCATTACATTCAATAATATGGGAGAATCATGATGAATAATGAATAGTATTCATACAATTGGTCACCAAAATCCTAGATATCCTTGGAAGAGAGCAAGTTTTAGAAGGAGATGGGGTAACATTGGTTATTGCCCCAGGTGACACCAACCATAGACCCATCTCTGTATGTATATGTATATATCTATGTATGTTTAATAGCAATGCTAAGTAAAGTAGATAGAAGCATATAAGTTATTGAGAATTCAGTATCATTATGATGTGAAATATACAAACTGGAATTTGGTCACTTACAAAAATATTCTTTGGATTCAATTTCATTTTCTTTCTATACAACGTAATAGAAACATATATATGAATGTATACACAAATACACATTAACACAGACACACTGAAACACACACGATTTGTTCCATTCTTGCGCTGAATCTAATCAGCATCTGTCGTTTCTCTAAATTGATTAATTCTAATTTAGATCAGGTTGATATTCTCAAATAGTGATTTATTTGGACAGGAGAGGGAAGATGGTCAACAATAGTCAAGAGGTGCCTGAAGAGTATAAAACCATTCAGCAAATCTGTTTTGACTGAACAATTATTTCTTTTGCCTCTTTTAATCAGATTCCTCTACTTTTGGATCCCTCCATCCTCTGACCATTACGTTTCCCTTTCCCCACGTGCCTGTTTGTCCAGTGGATTGTTTGCATGTTCATCGGATATTTTATTTATTTCCGACCTTTTTCTCCCATGTTTATTTTTATCTTTTGCTCATTCTTGCTCTTTTTCTCAGCATTTTCTCCTTTCTTCCTCTTTCCTTTTTGTTTCTTCATTTATTTTTTTTTGTAAATTTCTTCCCTTCTTCTACTAATTCATTTTCTTTTCATTCTTCTCTTCTTTCTATATCTCTCTCTGCATTGTCTCCTTTAATTTCTTTCTTTTTTTCTTTCTTCCTTTCCCTTCCTGCCTCTTCTAGATCCTCTCTCTCTCTCTCTCTCTCTCTCTCTCTCTCCCATTTTTCTTTCTAATTCTTCCTTACTCTTATCATCCACTCCTTATTACCTTACCATCTTCTCACTCTCTCTTTTCCAAATTTTTTTTTTTTTTCCGTTTTCCATTTTCCTTTCTTTCTTTGAGTTCTTCTCTCTGCCCTCTTCCTTCCTTCTCACCCTCCTTCTAATCCATTTGTTTGCCTGGTCATTCCCAACCTCCTGCTCCCAAACACTCCGCCCTAAAAGTGGTGGCAGAGCAAATTACTTCAGTGTTGTTGTCATTGTGATGACAATGAATCAAATGCATCTTGCCCCGCTTCCTGGCCGATTGAGCTCTTTATTCAAATGCACATTTGTCAATATTTCTGATGCCTGTTCACGGCTTGAGAAAGTGCAAAGGAAACTTCTGTTTGTTAGAGCATTTGAGTGATTTCATTCCCCCTTTACAGCGGATGGGGCCATCAGCAGAAAGTAGGGAGATACTCTTGGTTACAAGAGATTTGAGTTAGGGCAAGGCTAATTGACAGTTGAAATTCGGTTGCTATTCATTTAATAATGGTCACAATCTGAAGGCATCTTTTCTTGCAAAAGTTTGGAGGGACTGTTTCATATTTTGCTTCTCCTTTTCTATCACTCTTCTTCCTGTACTTTCTTTAGTTCTTTTCCTTTCTGTTTGGTTCATCTCTTTCTTTTTTCTCTGTCTTTTTCAATTATTGCTTTCAAGCTCTCTGGCTTTATCTGAAGCCTACTTCGTTGACACAATAATAGTCTGACTATGGATGACTCTGATATAAATTTATGTTTGGGATGCAAATTTTAAAGAGAAATATAGTCTTCCTCAGGGAGATTGGTACTACATAATCTTCCTACTTCCTTTTGAAGCACTGAACTTTTTTTTGCTTTTGAATCTATGATGCTAAATATCATTTTCTCTTAACTTTCTCATTTCTCTTTTTCCTCCATTTTTTCATTTCTGAACATAAAATTTCTACTTCTTTTTATGAGTCTCACGTAATGTTGGAATGGAGAATACTGTTGAAATAAAACCCTCCCTAAATAAATGTTCATTGAGAGGAGAATGGGAAGTTGGCTGGTTCCAAAAAGTCGAACAAGTGTTAGATGCTCAATGAATAGTTTTGTGCCCATCAGATGAACAAAAGTTAGTAAAAAAATTTTTTTTAAATGTTATATATATATATATATATATATATATATATATATATATATGAATGTATATATATGTATACGTATATATATGTATATATGAATATATATATATATATATATATATATATATATATATATATATATATATGTATACGTATATATATGTATATATGAATATATATATATATATATATATATATATATATATATATATATATATATGTACATATAGATATATATATATATATATATATATGTATACATATATATATATGTATATATAGATATAGATATGTATATATATATATGTATATATATATATATATATGACCACCAGCCTGATAAGGTTTTGGTCATCCATATGCCTGCATGGCAGTTCTTATCCCATCAGGCATGGATTTTATAAGACATCTTGAGGTTTCCTCAGGGATTTGGTGTGAGAATCTTAACAGCAGATCCTCTAATTACCGCTACATGCAAATAGAGATTCTGCAGAGTGAACTTGTTGGTCTATTTCTGTACAATTTTCACTGCAAAGCAGGGCACATAGTCCTGCTGACAATGCTGTGCTATCGTAGAAGACTTTTGCCATGAAAGGACGCACTTAATTTGATCTTGAATGATTAAGATCTGTTTAGATAGGTGATACATGACAAAGTACCTTCCTCATGAATAATAGGACACAGTGTTTACTTGGAGAATGTTGTCAAAGCCATCAAACTGACATCACTTCCCGAGAATCATGACATACACGTGCCCTGCCGTCCACCTTATTAAGGAGAAAGTGAGAAATTGAAGCAGGAGACCTTCTTCCAATGGTTTCTTGGCAGTTAATGATTTTTCCCCCCTTGGACCACCACTAATAGTTGTGCTTTTTTAGAAATACCCTGAGCTAGTCTTCTGGTCATAAGTATTTAACTTATATCAGAGTCCCTCAAATTGTCCTTCTTGCCAGTAACTGTGACATTCAATACATTGAAATGAAGCACTTAAGACAGCTCACCTGCTTATGTACCTCTGACCCTGACATATGTAGTTGTTACGAGACAGTAGCTGTCATTCTTGACACATGTCATTGGTCATAATGTTTTGGCTCATCAGTGCTTGTGTGTACGTTTGGATGTATCTATGTACGCGTGTATGCAGCGTATGAATATGAATGTTTGTCTGCCTGTTCGTTTTTTTCTACACCTCATTCTTCTTTCTTTCGCTGTTTTTTAGTCTCTTTCCACATTGCTGTGTTTTTTTTTTCTTTATTTCTTTTTTTTTTCCACTCCATCTTCATTCTCCTTCATCCTTTATCCATCTGTCGTTAATTCTTCTTAATCCCCCGACCCCCTAACTTCCACTCTTCCCTCTCCACATTCCCTTTCATTCTTCTCTCTCCCCTACATACACACCACATTCTTTTGACCAGTAGATGCAGGTGATGATGCCAACAAGTGCATCTCCCCCCTCCCCCCAACCACCCGACATGGGAGGAAAAAAAAAAAAAAGAAAGATAAGATATCTGCTTCGGAAAAAAAATGAATTCAAGGAAGGGATTGCACAGAATCAGTAATGGCCAACCGATGCAAGAGCCAGGGGCGTATAGCTTTAAAGGAATCGGCATTAAGCTTTGGGTTGTACGCAAGGTTTGCACATATCTGGGAGGTTTTGCTGATGCCTATTCTTTGCTCTCCCTGGTGGAGCCTCTCCCTTTCTTCTATCTCTCTTTCACTCTCAATGCATTCATCTAACCCTCACTCGTGCCCACCCATAACCACCGCTTCTCTTTGGTCTCTTCCCTACCCTACAGTTATGCACTTGCTGGGAACATTGGACACCAGAGGTCAACACTACACACCCACCAATCCAGCCCCTCACCTACATCAATAGCTTTCAAATGTCAAGCACAAACGACCATAACATAATCAAGCCCCATTCAGATTTAGCATTGCCCTGTAACTGTCGGACAGCTTGGGAAGAAGAACAGTTGGACCGAGAATCAGGAAGAAAAAAAAGTTTGAAAACAACACGAGAAAGATTTGAAAGAAAAAAAAAAGAAAAAAATACAGTTCTTCGGTATTTGGCCAATTTCTTTTTCTTTTTTTTTTTTTTTTCTCAATGGTTTTCAATGGCTGCTTCATTTGGTTTTTTTGATATGTGCTGTTTAGAAAGATGAGCAAGGTTATGGGGAAAGTGGATAGGAAATGCACTTGCAGACTTGCACTGATTTCACCTTTAGGCACTTTGCTGACCTGACTTTTTCTCTCTTGATAGATAGATACGGATGGGAAGCACAGTGTGGAGAAGTGCAGATGATGCTGAAGACATACTTTTGCACTCATCAACACCACACACACACACACACACACACACACACACACACACACACACACACACTTGAACAGAAGACATACAGTTATCAATGCTACCAATTACATGCCACTGTCTTTAGAAATATACATAAAGACATACATACATACGCACACATATGCACACACACTTCATAATATGCACATTCAGTGAATGCATTGAAATATATACAGCCTTACAATCAAACAAACTCTCTTCACCTTCAATTCTCACGATGGGGTCCACTTTTGTGGCCCTTTGCCAATGAAAGCCAAAGTTAGTATGTACATGTATATAAATTTATATATATATATGGTTGTATATAGCATTATATTATATAGGAACATTTATTTGAAATCATCTCCCATAAGGTACTGGTAAGAACATCACTGCATTGGAACAGCTACCCTATCGGTCACGGGTTCAATTCCTGCAACAGCCCCATTTTCTTTAATTGTTCTTTTTATCTATGTTGTCTAGGCTAAGTGATATATTAACCATGTAACAATTGGAGATCATTTCAAATAAATGTTTTTATATAATATAACGCAATTTATAATAATCATATTTATATATATATATATATATATATATATATATATATATACATATATATATATATGTATGGTAGCTGCTTCAACGTAGCGTTACTCTTACCATTGAGCTAAACGGTCGCTGGTAATGCAAAGGCCCAAATGATCATTTTCACTCCAAATTCTCATCTCATTTGTCCTCGGTCTGAATCTGTTCTATTTGTTTCTATCAGCGCAACTGTTATATATTAAGGAATGGATATATGATCTGAGAGAAATAATTATAAAATGCATTTTATTATTTTGAAACTCTATTTCGAATGATCTCCGTTATTACATGGGCCTTTACATTACCAGCAGAGCATTGCTACATTGCAGCAGCTACCCTGTCATTGGCAAGTTCAATTTCTGCAGCTGCCCCTTTTTCTTTAATTGTATATTCTATTTATGTTGTCTAGGCCAAATGATACATTCACTATGTAATGATAGGTGATCATTTCAAATAAAGTTTCAAAATAATATAATGCAATTTACAATTATACATGTATATATATACATATACATATGTATATATATGTTTAAATAACAAATTTAGCCTCAAATCTAGCATAAAATATATATATATATATATATGTATATATATATATATATATATATATTTATATAAACTGTATATGAACTGTATCTGCTTCTTATGGATCTTCATTTTTTATTTCCATTTTTGTTTCCAAAGCAAAAAGTTTGATGCTAAATTTGTTTTCTATGGAAACCTAATCTTTCAACCAGTGAAAGGTACACAAATGCTACTGAAGATAGGAACCCTTCCTGGAACATGTACAGTACCCTAATTAATTGATATGTCAATCAATTCATTGACTAACAAAGTCTCTATGTACATACACCTGAGTTCATCTTATTCCCAGTAGGTCATTTCTCTCTGTCTCTCTGTCTCTCTGTCTGTCTCTTTATCTGTCTGTCTGTCTCTCTCTCTATATATATATATCCCAGTGTACACGGTACCTCAATTCGTACATATACTAAATTTTGTTGAAGTAACATACTATGCTAGGGTGATCAGATGCGTATCCTTATACGGGACCATACGGTTTTTGTGCAGTCTGTTCTCTGCCTGGTGAATTCTTGAACTGGATGTTAATTTGGTTTCCTTCTGAATAAAAAACGTGTGAATTATTTTAGATGTAAAGTAAACCCTCAGTTAAATGGATTAATTACCGGCAAATATCTATTGATTTTAATACAAAATAGATAATGACTATTGAATTATGGTATAGAATAAGTCAATGAAGTTTTTCAAAAACAAAGCGTCCGGTTATAATTGTTTGTCGTAATGAATTCTCAACTAAGATTGAACTGCCAAAAATGTTTGTCATAAGAGACAATTTTTTTTAATTAACTTCAGTTTCAGTACCACATTCAAGTTCACATGCTGTCTTTTAACTACGATATCAGTTGATGCCATTTTGACATGTACACATTGCGGAATTATTTCCAGAATAAAGTAAACATTCAGAAATTGCTGATGGTAAGAAGATAACATAGTCGAAATGAAGCAAGCAGCGTTGCCAACATTTTTGAAATGTTTATATACAAAAAGGAGTGAAAAGAAATCTAAATACATTTGGGTGTTCTGAGAAATTATATAAAAATACATTTCGTGTTATTGAGTCTTCATTCAACACATGCTGTATTAAAATATTTAAAAAGATTAAGGACTGTAAAGTGAAAATATAAAAGTTTGTTTTTTCTAATTTTGATGTTTTGAATGATCATGGCCTTCATTTTATTGGAAATCCTCATATTTGAGAAATATCAAGTTTTGAATATATGTCTACTTATGTTTTTTTTTTTTAAACTAAGGATAATTCATGTATGCCAAACTTCCGTAAAAATGATGGAAAGTAAGTTCCCTCTTTAGACTTATAGTTACATTTTGAATAGAACACCTCTTTGAAAAACCTTTGAAATACTTTTTTTTTTTTTATTAACAAATTTCCAGAAGGTTCTAGGGTCTTATGGATTGAAAGCATATAGAATTGGAAATAAAAAATTGCGAGAACTAAGGTTAGAAAAATTAAAGTCATTTTAATCAAAAGTTTCTATGCTAGCCCACTATATTTGACACAGATTTGTAATTTAAATATTTGACACTTTTAGAGATTTATAGATATACAATTGCGCATCACAAACTCAGGAGCCCTGGAACCAAGGATGTGCCAAGTTTGTTAAATTTCCGAATTTTTAGTGTAGAATAGACTAAGCCTACCTTCAGGTACTACAAGGTACTACAGCCCTAGCATAAGACCATTGTCAGGTTGGGTTGGATATCATCAGGTTTTATTTATATACTATAATATAAAAATATGCATCTGGTTTGAATTGTGTGGATAAAAAAATACTGAATGAAAATGCATTCACCCATGGAGAAACACACAAAAGTTTGCCACCTGTTATAAGCACAAACAAGAACAAAAAATGAGGATTATTGATACTTAGAAATAGCAGGGTCTCTGATGTTACTGATTTTCTGAAGTCCTTGTTTGTGGTGCTCAACTGTACTTGACCCTTTCCAAACTCCTGGGACGTATGTATTCTGAGGTACCTATGACCACTGGGATATATATGTCCCATAGTCTAAATTCTGGTATTAAACATAAGCTAATCTTCAAGGATTAACTGAGGAAATTATGTAGAAGCAAAGTCTTTCTGAAAGTAAGTTAACAAACTAAAATATTTCCCCTTGTCTTTACGGCATGTAACCCATCTAGTTCTGACCAATAAGTCCAGATTTTACAAATTTATTTATGTACTAATAGGTTGCTGAATATCTCCTCCTATTTCAATTCTGAGTTACCCTTGGGTTATATCACGTGAGAGATTACATCACAGGTTCTGCAACCCTAAGGAATTAGCGCCAGGAGAAGCATCCAATTGCAAAAACATATGTTTTCAAAATGCCAAGTGCAATCAACAAAAAATATCTTTTCAAAGTTGGTAAACCAATTGAATTAGGATAAACGGCTTGACCAGACAGTGTAGAAGTTGAAAGACTTGTCCAAACTTCAGACGTCCACATGAAGTTTTTTTTGAACTCTGAACATGTATTACAGATGATCTCACTCATCAATCGTGGATGGAAGCTAATGAAATTGTCAAGAATCTTGGAGGTAATTGTTCTACTACTCGTTTTTTTTTGTTTGTAAGGTCATCAGGTTACTCTTAGCCACAGTTTGATTCTGTTAATTAGTATGTAATTGCTTTTCCTGTGAAAGACATTATAGAAGAACAGAGTCATAACTTGTCTGCTCATTTTCTCTAAGTATCTAATCTTGGAGAAAAGCCAGATTTGTGATACGCTGGGTTGAGCAAACTTCAAACACGTTTCACACCCACGACCACCAACCACTCAGGCTCACTCAATCAAAAAATTGTTACAAATTAAAATGAAAATAGGTATAATTAAGTATAGCTTGGTGGCAGACCATGGGTGCAAAATTAAAAGGGTTCACAGCTTCATCTCTCCTAAATCATGACTAGGTAGACGTCCAGGAAATGAGTATATCAGTAAGTTTATAGCCTAATGATGAAAAAAAGCAAGTTTTTTCAGCAACGAATATTTATGTTTCAACGTATTCTCATTCCTTGTCAATGCCCTTAATTCAGTAGTGAACCTTAATTGTATAAATTGAACAGTATACAGTAACAATTTCAGATCAAATTTCAGTCAGTTCAACTCATTATGAAAGTTTTCTTTCTGCTTGTGATTAGTTTGTGCTTGTAAAATCTTTGATGTTTATGGGAGAAAGAGAAAGCAGGGCATTGCTCATGGGGGAAAGGTGTGAAGAAACTATGTTCCAGCACAATTGATTTGGATCGAATTAATCAAGTATTTATATAACATAAACTGAAAGCTGTTCATATGTAAACTCTCAAATACTACTCAACTCAATATGATATACAAAGCCATTAGATAATTGTGCTTATCCAATATATACTAAAAAACAGTATCCATATATTTTTTTGCTATGTGACAACATTGGAAAAAAATCACCTTGATATTGTCCAAAATAAAATCTGGACTAATTATGATATTTGTTGTCCTTATAAATTTGGGAAGTCTCAGATTTTTTTTTCAGTCAAAATGAATCTAAAAGAGTAAAAAACTAGAATGATAAATGATTTTAGTAATTATACTGGGGATTTTCTTTTCACTTCCAGGCAAACAGTGTTTTTGACAAAATTTAAGATGACCTTCAAGATTTGTTATTTTTGAGAATCTGATTGAGGATTCCAATTCAATTTTACCATTTTGCATGAAATCAGCATCAATTCTCCTACTCTATCAGGCTCAGAATCATAAGCATGCGTATCTCCACAAATATCAATTCATCATACGTTTGATAAATGCAAGAAACACTTTAACCCCTTAGACTCTGTTAGTGTTTGTGTATGTAGATGTATGTATCAGTATAAGTATATATGCACAGCTGAAGGTTGAAAGTTTATATGCAGCACAATAATTTCCCATCTTATTTACATTTCGAATATTTCTGTGAGATATACATACTAAAAAGAGAATTATAGCTGCAAAAAGGACATATATTCAAATTCTGACCAAAATGTTCCTTTTCTGTGAAAGAGTCTCATTACTTATGTTGGTATGGAGTGCAAGGATCTCTCAGAGGTTCGGGAAAAAGCAGCGAGGAGCTTAGGAGGAAGGCATTCACTAACATTGATGGACAGGCATTACTGAGTGGATATCCACCTGCCTATTGAGATTGGCTTGGTTGAAATTAGCAAAGTCACCCCGACAAACATGGATGAAGGTGCTCTTTTAATTCCGTCTTCTATTCCTGGTAATGGAGCCATGGCAAGTGTGAAACAACTCACTGCTAGTTGTTCAGGCTATGAAGAAGACGATTGGTATTGACATCTGGAAATGGCTTGGGTCTCCACGGACAATTAGTTATGCATGGGCAGTATGATGATGCAGTTAACATAGACATCAGTTGTAGAGTGTAATGGCTTACAGTTATGAAACCTTTCACGGGACTTGGAAGATCCAGTAATCTAAGATCTTTGACAAGAAAATGAAGTGCTGTTTACATGACAAAAGAAGCAGGAAACGGTCTTAAACCTATTGAAATGATCTGAGCAATGCAGACTGACCAAAGGGTCTTGGGTGATGACAATCTTCATCCATCAAGATAAACATGACAAAAGAAGGTTAATTGAAATGGAGTGGTTGTAAGTAGAAAATAGTTTCAAGGTAATTAGAGCCACAAGCCAATTAAAGCAGAATGTCTGGACTGTGTGGGAAGATACAAAAGAATGCTTCTTATCATGGATTAAAATTTCGTAGATGAGTAATTTTCACTCATCCTTCCTCATTCATTAATTTGTGCAGGTAGGGTTTTACAAGACAGGTGCAAACAATTTTTGGTTCTTTTTCTCAAGGTGTGTGTCCATTGGATGCTCGTACACCTTAGCTACAACATAAGTGGAGACACAATCAAAGATTGTGCCTCTTCATTGTAGTAGTAGAATCTATGACAGTTAAGCTATTTCATCTTGGTGGCCATTTGAAAGAAGTAAATTTTGTGTGAAAAGTAAAATAGCAATTGTATTCAGTAAAGATTGAGGCTTTACCTATCCCAAATCCAAAACTAGCAGCAGCAGCGGCAAAATGGCGCATTTTGGTAGACACAAACTTGAAATACATTCCTATGTTCCTAAAAGTGATCTGTATTTTTGTATTGCAACCAGACATTGTAATTTGGCCGGGATGAAATAAAAAGTGACAGTTCCTTGTGGATCAAATTTCCAATTGGTGATTGAGCAGAAAAGGAAAAAATAGGAGGACTGAAAAATGAACAGCCAGAGGAGGGCAATGCACTGTCTGTGTAAAATGACGGCCATGGATTTTAGTCTTGTTCCATATATGATCTCATAGGAGTTGTTGGTATCTCCGCAGGAGGTAGGAAGCGCTTAGTGAAGGCATTATGTAAGGTTACATACAATGCTCTGTTTATACCCGAGGTTGATTTTTAATAGTTCCCTCTCCGTTTTCTTTGGTAACAGGTTTACATGAAGAATATGATAAAATGGCATTCTCATCTCTCTTATTATATTTCCTACATCAAGGGGTCCCTTTGTGTTTGGGAAACTTTGAGGAATGGAATTTTTAATCCTGATTCTGGCAGTATCTGAAATATCTCAGTATTATCTTGTTAGTACCAATTTAGTAACAAATGTCTGTATTTGCCGATGGATATTTATGAGTCTACCATTTTTATTTCTGTAAGTATTCTTGCTATTCCATATAAAACATTGTAATGGTTTTAGTTATGTTGGGTTTTAATCATTTGGCAGAAGAAAATCTCTAATATTTTGATTATATTCTTCTAAATATTGTTTTGTTTTTTCTATTTTTTGTAATTTTTTCTATCATGATTTTCTTTAAGGTATATGAGAACATTCTTTTGTTAGGAAATTCATTTCCTTTAATGCTTGAATGTGTACACGTTGCTTGAGCTCTATAAATCATGTTCAAGTGTTGAAGCACTCTTTATTATATTCTCTGAAGATCTAATCCTAACAATACAGGAAACCTTCTCTGATTCTTTTAAGTAGGTAAATGAGTAAGAAAGAAAGAACCATACTATTGAAATTAAAACGTTCTTATTTATTTGTATTTTTCAGAAATCTGCTGTAACTACACCCATTGTGATTTAATGAGAAAATTTACATTCCATGACTTGTATATCCTGAAAAACTTCCTGCCTTCTCTTTTGTGGTATGTATATAGAAGGATTATTTTACTCTTTTGAGTTTTCTTTTGAAACTTTTTTAATAAAAATAATGATATTGCTGAAATGTTAGCCAGGTGTTTTTTGTCCAATTCTCATCCGGAAAACCCAGTTCGTCTCTGCCTATCCAACAACGCCATTCAAGTGCCTTGCCCAGTTCGGCACGGTCATACTGGAATGGTAATTTGTAGAAGTTATCTGTGAAACAAAACCTGTTTTAGAAGTGCCGACAACAAATAAATCAATCTCTCTTTTTTTTAATGTTTCTTTTCAAAAACCATTTAATATATATATATATATGTGTGTATTTTTTAAAGCTCAATTTCACTTGAATTAGCATTTTTTCTAATTATTACTGGTATTTTCTTATTTTAAGATTTTGTTTTTGATTGCAACCTAAGATGTCACAGTCAAGTCCAGTATGAGAAAATAAATTTAAAATGAATAATTTGAATAAGCAGTGTAGAATGAAAGAAAGCAAGCCTAAAATTACGTTTTAAAGTTCAGAACTTGATCATCATGTTAGTTTAATGTTTTGGTGAATGTAGTTCAAAACTTTTCTTTCCGTTTACTAATGCATTGGTCAATAGGTTGAATTAAGTTGCAATAAGAAAAAACAATTACAAAATTAAAATGAAGGTAAATAGATGAGGAAAAAAATAATAATGATGGCTGTGACTGATATCGTTGGGTTAGGTTAGCTGAATTGGACCATCTTATTGCTTTTTTAACATGATGAGCTATCTTTCCTCTGTACATACCTCGGGTGATTAAAAACCAGATAAAATGATTAATTTACTATAGCAATTAATTAATCATAAAAATACAAAAAAGTTGTCATTTTTCTTCAAAATTCTGTTAATAATTGTAATGTTGGATTTATTTTCTTTTTTTTGCAATCAATTTTTTATTTGTTGTTTTCTGTTCAATTTTGCAATACATTGTTAATCTTACGATATGATATTTTTTATCAATTTTTGAAGACGTTTTCAGAATATATAAACTGGAGAAATTAGAAGGAAATTTTAGGACAATGATATTAATGTGTTATTATTTATAATATCAAAAGAATAATTTCCTCAATTGTTTCAAATATTTTTATTCATCAGTTTTTTAAAATATATAATTCTGTTGATTTCAAAAAACTTTGAAAAAAGTAGACTTTGCAAATTGCTCTCACTTAGAATGTATTCAGAAGGTCCACAAAGCTTTGTTGTTTTGAAACAATATACTTGCACTGGAGGGTTTCTGAGCTGAAAAGGCATTGCACCCTTGGGCAATGCTGCATTGGCAGCAACAGAATGTATCAAGCCTAATTCTCACTTAGCATAGATAATAATGATTAAAAATGAAACAGAAGAGAATGGAAAATTGTAATGAAGGGAAATGGACAGTATTTTTTATCTTTGAAACATTTTTCTTTGCTCAACAAGTCTAACTATCAAAGATTACATACAAATAATTGATATTGATTTAAATCTCAATCATTCTTCTTGTTGGATTAAACATTACAACATTGATTTCAAGTCCAGGAAACATCTCTATGAAAATGGATTATATCTAATAATTTGCCTAGAGAATTTTATATAAAGATGAAATTTTATGTACTGTTTTTAATTAACTTTACTAAAGATTAACTATCAATTATTTTGATTAAAATAAATCATGATTATAATTATCATTTGCTTAACAGACTGCAAAGTGACCCTTGGAACATCTCTCATCATGTACAATTTGGCAGTGACCATGTGGAAATGTCCATTGGGAATTGGTTAATAACGTCCAATTACTCCTCCCAGATGACCAATAGGATTTACCGTTTCAAATTATGGATATTGGTCAGCAGTTTAGTCACTGCTCTGTGTGCCATTAAATAAGACTGAAGATACATTTCATTGCACTTATGGGATGATCCATTGTTATTTGACACTAATCAGGAAAGCTACTTCTGTGAAGAGATGAATGTTTTGCAAATTAAAAAGGGTCACAGAATATTTCCCATGATTCCTAACTGTGTGACTCAAAATTCATGTCAAGTGTCCCCTTGCTTGAATTGCACTTGATTATATCAGATGCCATATAATTGCGAATAAAGACTCATGGAACTAGTCTTTTATAGTGGTTCAATCATTTGATGACAAGCTGATTTTCTAACCTGTCCATACATCAAATATATAAACTAATGTCATTTAGGTAATATTAGACTGAAATTTTCATCAAAATCATGGGTCACTTCCTTTCTGTATAATATATTCCACTTAGCATAGCCCACACAAGAGAAACAGGCTTTATTCAAATTTTTTTTCAAAATTTGATAAGATTCTTTTCCAAGAAAAATAGAATATTGACATTGTAGCATAAATATGTATTAAATGAAGGCTTAGACAAACTTACTAACATAAATTTGTTATGAACTTTTGAGTACATTTGAAAGATACTTTTGTTTTCTGATTTCTATGAACTTTGCTTTGAATTTAAAGGCTTGATTTTAAAGAGTTTACTTCTAAAAACTAGACCATAGCTTGATAAAGATCATACCAAACTGTGTGGGTGATGTTGATAAATATGTTATGCCCTCTATAAGCTGGTTATGCTGTTGGTGCTAGGTCAATATACTTGCATATTTTTATTATCAGCTTTTCATTTACTTCTCAATCATATATGTTTTTTCTAATTTAGCATTACTTATTTTGTAGAGAATTTAAGAAAAACAAGTAACTATTAGGTTTTTACTACAAATTAGAACCCATATTTTGACTTGAAAGAAGAAAAAGAAAGCTTAAAAAAATCAAGAATTAATATTCCTGTTAAAAATCTCCCCAAAAGAAAGACCGCAATGAAAACAAACATATGAAAAGGTCTTTCCTCTTTTTTATTAATGGAAAATTCATTTCTTGTCAACCAGCTCAGCCTATAAGGAGGGTGCTGGCTCTACAAAGAATCCAACTGGATCGTAGGAACTTTGAAAGCCTTTTGATAATTTCTGATTTTTTACGTCAGTTTTACATAAACATGTATTGGATATCATCGGAATGACTCAAAGATTCATCGCATGGTTTCAGCATATTTCTAAGGCAATAGAACTTGTATAATGTCTTTCAAGTTTTATGTAAAATATTCAACTCCATATTTACAATACAAAATATGTGCACCCATCATGACATGGCTGGTCATAATGTGATCATTATCATTATTAAATTGTAATTGATTCTCCGTTATTGTTTTTTTTTTTCCAACTTTTATTTTGCTTTATGCTTTTTTCTATTCTTTTTTTCCCTTGCTTTCAACTAGGTTTTTAGTGAATCCTCCATCCTGTTATCAAAGGCTTATGCCATTTGCAATCCAAAAAATATGAAAACCTTCTGTTGTCCATTATTGTCATATTGTTTGTATTAGCTTTTGTTGCATATTCAAATTTTTTGTGCTTTTTTTTTCCATTTCATATTCAATGAATTTCTTTGATAAATGCATTCTTTTCTCCTTTCTCTCACTTTCTCCGTAGATATTTTTTTCCTTTCTTTCTTTTACTCCCTTTCTCCTGCTTTCTCATTGGTTCTGATTGAGTCTTTCTTTCTATTCATTTTTTTCCTTTTTTGTTCTTCCATTAAATTTTTTTTTCTCCTCCCACTTGATATGCAGGTCACAATACATCTACCTTTCTTGCTCCCATCTTCATGAGAAATAAAAAAAAATTAAAAAAAGGACAATCTTGATCACACTATTATTGTTCATTAATCTTAATGTGTCCTAAGAAAGGATATGACATATGATGTTCGGTGACTTATTTAGGTGTAGAAAATTATTTTCTTTTAGTTTTTCATGTTTTTCAACATCAAATCCTCACGATTTAATTTCCATTAACTGTTAATTCAATCCAATTCTTTTATTGACTCATTCTATTTTCTATCCTTTCTTATATCTTCCTTTTCTTTCTCTCAATCTTTATCATTTGGTTTTCTCCACTAAAAAATTTCTTTTCAGTTTGCCATTATGCATTTCTTTGAAGAAGTTATTTTTCCTAGCGTTTTTTTCTTTATTTGGTATTCCTGTCTCTATCTTCACCTCTTTCTTTCTCATTTGAATATTTTTCTCGTTTCTTTTTTGTACAATTCCTTTTTCTTTCACTCCATCTTTACCCCCCCCCCATCCCCCATCTTTAAAGCCCTTAATGTCCTTTCTAATATGAGAGAAACCTTTCACATGTTGTACAGCCTCTCTGTTTTTCATTCCTATTTCTTTTGATTTTTTTCTCTTTCAATTAATCCTTCTTCACACTCCTTTGCCTTTGCTGACTTTTCAATCTTCAGCTCAGATCCAAATCTAAAGACCAGACCCCCTTCATTTTGGTGTTCTTGTAATTGCTACTGCCATTATTGTCATTGTCATAGCTCAACAGCCCTAAGTTGCTACTAGCCAAGGTCTATCCATTTAAAAAGGTGCTCCCTAGCAGACAACCTCCGACCCACAGAGAAACAAGGCACATGTTCCGGGGATGAATTGTGTTTTCATTAGACCTTTTCATTCAGAATGATTTGGAAAAAAATCTCTAAAAACACTACTTGCTGAATTTGCTTGATGTTACCTCATCCAAATCCAATGGCCAACATTCCTAGAGCAGATTGGCTCCCTGTGAAAAGGGCTGACCCTCAAGTGCAGAGGTTCATTTTTAGTATATTACATTCGTGACAATTATGTGGAGAGATGGATGGTAGGTTTGTGTGTGTTGAAAGGTTAGAGGCTGATGAATGCACTGTGGTGAGCAATGGTAGGTGGTTAAAGGATTAAAAAATGGACCCAGATTATCATGGCAACTAAGGAAATAATCTCATGATTTGGTTGGAAGGATAATAGTTATGATTATGATAGAAATAACAGTAAGAAGGGAATAACCTCTTCATTGGCTCATCAGAGAATGTATAATCCAAGACTTTTTAGTGAAAAAAGTCAGATGTTATTTAAGTGCTCTAAGAGCACTTAAATAAAGTAAAGGAGACCAAGTAAATATATGTTTATTGATGTACTAGGGTAGAAGGAGAATCTTGGGGGTAGCTGTATTGATAAGAACCACTCCTCAACTCTACTAGCCTCGGGCATATTTCATAACTGTTAAACTGACAAATTACTGGATGATATTCAACCATAGTGCATGTTAAGTTACATCAAATAAACCTTATTGTTTGAGATGTGGATCTCCATGCAACAGAATGTATACATTTGGACGGATCACCCATGGGCAAACTTGCAAGCTGCCTCTTCCCTGTCGACCAGATATCTCTTCTATCCGTAGTCATCTCACCAGTTTTCAAATCCCTACCCTCTTTAACTTTCTGACTTACTTTGGTTTCCAAGTTATTTTGTTTTTTACTTTATGTGAAATAGAAAATGAAAAAAATCTTCATCCCAGATTCTTTCCCCTTCATTTTCTTTTACTGTTAATTCTTTTTTGCTTAAACTTGCAGTTCTTGCAAATATGAGCCAAGATGGGCTAAATGGTGTAAAACTTTTTAGGAACTCAGGAAAATTGTGTAAAGAGGAGCTCCCATATACTTATGACTCCAGAACACAACCTGAGTTCCAAATGTGCTTTCATCATTACAATAATCAAGTTTAACACCTAACTGTACATCTAGAATACTAAGATAATCCAAAAGAAGATATGGCTGGAGGATTAAGGTTTCAGAATGCAAATTTTCTCAGTTCCTTTAAAAAAAAAAACAAGTAAGACACATTTATTTTATTCATGGTTACTATAGAATCTATTCTATTTCTATCTAGAAACATTTTTATCAGTTTTGTGTACTATAAG